>VZRE01006276.1:0-38969 GCA_013396775.1 Cephalopterus ornatus | reverse complement strand
TGCAGGGCTAAGGGTTGGACTTAATGATCTCTGTGAGTCCCTTCCAACTCAGCATGATGCTGGGTCCTGCCCCTGGGTCACAATAACTCGCTACAGGCTGGGGAAAGAGAGGCTGGAATGCTGTGCAGTGGAAAAGAACCTGGGGGTGCTGGTAGACAGGGGCAGAACATAATCTGGCAGTGTGCCCAGGTGGCCAAGAAGGCCAATGGCAACCTGGCCTGTATCAGCCATAGTGTGGCCAGCAGGACCAGGGAAGTGACTGTCCCCCCGTACTGGGCACTGGGGAGGCCACAACTCGATTTCTTTGTTCAGTTTTGGGCCCATGACATAAAGGAGCCAGTGACTCTGAGTTAATTTTGGCAGATTCCTCATATAAACAGTAAAAAGCAATTTATTTGTTTCTGAAGTTCCTGAGAGCCTCAAAACCTTCAACACCAATACTACCAGATCTGGTTTTTTTCCTAGCTAACAGGGTCATGGGAAGTTTTAGCTGAACCCTAGAAGTTTAAAGATGCAATAGCATCTGTTTTGGCACAGTGCAAAATGGCTGAGGCCAGAGTAATAGGCTCTTGTCAGTGAGATTTTAAGAGTTGGAAAACACGAAAGTGTGCTATGAATGGCTATTAGTTTGAGCCATGAGATGAAAATACTCAGGAAGGTTTCTCTGTGTTTATGTGTGTGTGTTCTCTAGAAGGAAAGAAAATAATTTACTTTTCTCAGAGTATGTCTTCTGTTACAGAACTGCAAAACTACAAATGCTTTTCAGGGAAAAATGAGGAGATCCTCTATTTTTCATCTTATGATAAGGTGTAAAGATGTTGTAATGGAAAATGATATGAAGAAACTTTTACTACAGAAAGTTTCCCCAGGAGGGAGAATAATGACCTTTACCCCAGAAGGAAGAATAATGACACCCATAATATGAATAAATCTTAAGGACCATATGTGATACTGAACCAGATATATGAAGCTTTGCAATAAATAATAATGTCCCGTACCAAATCGAGCTGAACCACAACTGAGAAGTGTGATATCACCACCATTGAAAGTGAACAATGAGTGTGTGAGGGGGATGGACAAAGCGTGCCAAGACAACTGACCCGCTAGATCTAAAAGTGCAATTCACTTTGAATACTTCTGCTCCCTCCCCCATTTCTTTGAAAATCCCCAGGAGATGCAACATTCAGTGAGCCCTTGAGGAATGTTTGTCTTTTCTGAGAATACTCAGAAACTGAAAAAAAAGAAGGGCAGAAGGGTAAGTGCACAAAGAGAGGAAAGGCAGTAAAGTTTCTCCATGCTCCACTGTGCTAGTCAGAAGGAAAACCTGCCTGAAGGTCTTTTTACTCACCTTTTTTTTTTTAGAGAATAAATTAAGTCCAATATCTCTGGGGTGTCAGGCCTCAGTCTTTGCAACTAAAATGTGATTTCTTTAAGGATAGTGCATTTTATCACCCACTTATTTAAACAGACATATGCTGTCTAAACTATGGTATCACCCAGTTGTTACTAAAATTTCATCTGAGCTTTAATCTTTATGACCTTTCATTCTTACAGGGCTCAAGCCACACCCATGGTATGACATGCTGTTATCTCTGAACTGTGAAGTGTTAAGGGCTGCTTCTGATAAATGCAATGAATTATAATCCAGTTCAGTGCAAATCACACATAATGTTACACTTCTTGCTCTGAGAAAGTGATGCTAGTTATTCATTAATTTAATTGAAAAGCGATTTAAAACAAACAAATAAAAATAGAAGTGTTTTGCCCCCCTCGATTTTCATTAAAATGTTCCATGGAAAATGTCCAGCAGACTTTTAATGAGCAGATATATACAGAGTAGGATATTTGGTAAGCACTCCCCCATGACTAGACAGGATGTTGCTATCAGAAAATTGTGATTCACCATCAAAGTAGTCTCTGATAATAGTTATGACACATTTTGTAATATAAGAGTTAATTGTAATATAAAAAGTGTAATCTTTGTCTTGTAGGAAGTTTTGATACAAATGTTTACTAAGTTTAAGGAAATAAGGTGAATCACATACAATTACGCAAGACCACAGACTATTTGGGTCACAGAAATAAGCTGTTAAGAAGAATCACTGGACAGGAAGAATGCTTAGAAGAATGAGCGTGTCTTCAACTTTTATTTAGTGTCATGAAAACAACTCTGTGTCAAGAAGTCATATGATCCTCTAAAAAGCTTTCAAACATGGGTACAAACTCTGTACATCTAATGACAATGTATTTCTGACAGCTTGACCACATTCAAGCTTTCCCTTATGCTATGCTGTGCAAGAATGCTTGTTTCTACAATGCGTTTCTATTGACACGTAGATGAATTTGCTTTTAGATACTGAGATGCCTTTACATTATTCTTATATAAATGAAAAGCAAACAAACTACACAGGAGACTTGTTAGACTCTCTAATTTTTTTAATCAATAAAGCACATGGAGTAATTTTACAAGAAAAAGAAAATGCTGTGTAAAACGTTGTGATTTTCTTTAAAAGTATGCAAATCCCCTTTTATTCCTTTTAAATGGTACAGTTAACAGCAGTACATTCCGATTATCTTCTCCGCTTTTATTTTTGAATGGTTCATTATCTATGCCATAGGTCAATTCAAGAATTTAACCAACTAGACTATGTGGAATTCATTAGATGAGTATGACCCTAACTCCAGGCTCTTGATGCCAGGTGAGATGAAAACCCCTTGGCTTCAGTTTAAGGTGGATTCCCCTAACTCAAGCTCTGAAGAAGAGGAACATCATGCTCAAAATGACTCAGCACAGGATATGTACTCAAGGGCTCAGGTAAAGGGTCAGGATAGGAGGGTTGTATCTGGAGTAATGGCTCATAATAATGATTTATAGTGAAACCAGACAAGCAAAGGAATGTAAGCAGCTGCCTAGGGAGATTGCTCTACTGCAGATGCTGTTTCCTAAGTCTTCTAAAATTACATATGGGATCAGCAACCTCCAAAACAACTTGAAACTGACTGTTTAAAGCCCTTGCTCCTTTCAAGAGAAGTTCTATACTACAGAAAGGCAGCTCGTCCATTTCCACTGAGTTTCCTACTCCAGTGCTGAAGTTAGGAACTGAGCTGGCAATCTCTGGTTACACATGCAATTTATTACTTTTTTTTTTTTTTAACAGGCATTTATTTCAATGGAAAATATTTAGCCTATCAGTTATTAGAATCACATTAGAACCTAATGTGTTTTTTTTTGGAACAAAACACATTACATGCTGTTCTGATACTGCTTGCCTGCCAAATATCAGTGAGATGTTCCTGATATCTGCAATATGGTTTTCAGTAGGTTTTTCTATTGTATATCATGAAAAGCAGTAAAATACTGCTCTTATAGTGCTGTGTGGAAAGGCTATTATGGATAAAAATAGCTATTTTACTAATTGCTAAGAATTATGTAAGAACAATGTGCTATAGTGCTTATCCCCTTTACATACGTATATGTATGTATGTATACTTATATATTAAATAGCTATTGTAATTGAAAATATGATAATAGGACAAATGTGGAAAGGGAGAAAGCATCACGACAAAGAGGAAAGCAGTGTGGTTACATGAAGCTTATTACTGTTTTTACAGTGCAAAGTAGGTCTAAGATGAATGGAACACTTAAACATACTCTGCATTGATAAAATGCTACTGGTTGCATAGTCTTTGTCTAGGGAAATAAACTGATTTTTGTCTTATATATTTTTCAGTTAGGCTTATGCTTTAAAATTAGAAATGTCATAAGAAAAATGAAAAGCACTGGTTAACAGTTTATCATAAATAAACAGTGAAATACTTAAAAATATGCTGCATAAGAATTAGCTGTGTTGTCTTGCACAACTTTTGAATAATTTTATGAAGCCAGGAAAAATAACCTCATGGTCAACAAGCTGGATGAATAATAATAAATACAAGTACTTCCTCTGCTCCCGTAGGCTTTTTAAGTGTGCATAGGTGAGTCAAAATTCCTTCATAATTGTGTTCCTTTACAAAACCATACTAGGTTAAGAACACTGCTATGCTTTTACAGAGATATGTAAGAAAAAAAATTACAATTCTGAGGCATTCAAATGCTATGGTGACAAGTGCCATTTAAATATTTCAAACAGATGGGCAAAATGATACATTTTCGTACAATAAAACCTGCATCTTGCTTGGGACTGAAAACACAGCTGTATTAATTTTTCTTCACAGTTCAATAAAGAGATTTTTGTCTTCCTTCACAATGAGTGAAGTAGGCGTTCTATCCACAGCTCCTCTATGTTACGTTTTTGCTCTCATTCATGTCTTCCTTCTGTGCTCAGAATCAGGGCAGCTGACACACCCTCTCAGACAGGGTGCATTTTCGGCTGCGCACAAGAGCACAGCAAGTAAGTCCACTGGCTCAGTGGCTCTCCCAGGCTCTGCAAAGCACAGCCACCCACAGTGTTCCCACAGAGGGCTTTGCCCTCTCCTCTGAGTCATACTGCTACCTTCAGCAGACTGCTGATATGAAAAAAACCACCTTTCCCACATACACAAGAAGAATTGCAAATACTTTCAAACTTAATCCTACTTGTGGCATTCACATAAGTCTTAGCCTGTCCCAATAACTACTCTCTCTAATTTAGGAACTAAATAGAAAAGACTGAAGGATGACAGCATCTTTCAAGTGATGAAACACCTTCTGGCACACTTTCAGAGCTGTACTTGCCAGCATCTTCAACCAAATCTATGCTCTCTTCTTAAAAGAAAAATCTTTGTAAAATTTATAATTCCTTTTTAAGCTATTACTATAAAGATAGTGATAAGCAAAAACATTTGGAAAAAGTGCAGTGATTTTTTTTTTTTTTTAATTTCAGTGACATTTGTCCCAAGAGGAGGAACAAATTTTCCTGGCTTCCCTGGCAAGACAAAGCTTTTCTGCAAACAAGTACATTTTATAGAACTCAGTATGTCTCCTCAATATTTTCTGATCTATTGGCAACCAATACTGAGTCCCCTCGTGCTGAGGCAGCATCACCCTTTGCCAGCACGCCTCCTTTTTCTTTTGTTAATTTTGTGTGGCTGCAAGTAATATAGGAAGCTCTCAAGGACAAGGCACAACAGAGAGCCCCAGGGAGACAAGCACACAAAAGAAAGGAAGAAACTAGATGATCTAAATAGAAAGAAAAATTTTCTTAAAGAAACATTTTGCTATCTACATTTCAGTGTATTCTCATATAAACTTTTACTCTTTGACAAAAATAAACATCATTTTTAAGTGCTTATTTAGTATGCAAATTCTGCATGTATTTTTAAACTCATAAGTAATAACGATGAGGTGTGACTTATAACACTAGAAGAAGCTTGCCAGTGCTGAATTTTCTATCTGTGCTCTTTTGTTAACTATCATTTTGTACACTTAAAACTCATTGGATTAAATAGCTACACAATAAATTTACAGTGACAGTGTATGAAGCACCCTCCTGGCTACTCCAAGATATACAGCAAGAGTCAAACTTTCAGGGTGCTTCTAAACATCTTCTGCATAAATATGGGCATTTCTACTTGCAGATACAATTGTGCCCCTGCTTATTTGAATACAGTGTGCCATCAGATGGGCTTGAATGTTTGTGCATATATTTTTAGGCCTGCCAAAAATCTGTTTCAATTTCAAACAGTTATCTAATTTAATGGATCAATCCTTTATGGTCCACTTGACCATAAATATCTCTTCCTCGGAGTATCCTGGGTTCAGCTGGACATGCTACAGTGGGCAGAAGGAGAAATCCAAGAAATCTAATTTCAGTAATTTTTGCACAAAATTCTGGAGGTGCTTCTGTCTTCTGAATTGTCATTGCATCAGCTATCATACAGTATTTGGTGCATTCAAAGTTTGCATGTTCTGCCTTGTGAACTGACAGTCTGCTTTCACAGAACTGACATAAGAAAGAAATTCTGAAAATGATGCTTTTTCCTTTTCAAAATTGTAAGGTGATAAAAAAGACTGGGATTACTACACAGAAGCTGAATTCTTGTGTAATTTGGAATGAAAAATGATTCCACATACATAGGTATATAAAAATGTGGCATATTTTCTGTATTAATAAATGTTAGAATCTTTGAATTCATTTACTCTCCAAAAATCAGTATCACTTGAAAGTATATTCTCGAGTATCACGAAATGCCATAAGGTTGTTTATTCTTTCTTTGCATTATTCCTTTGCATGTGTGCTTGATTTGCTTCTTGTTTTTCTACTTCTTGGGTTTTTTAATGCACCAGAGTTTAGAAAACATTGTAATCACTGCACTTAAGCTTATAATTTTACAGTAACATTTTGGAGGCAGACCTGAGCAATTATTTCTGTGCTTTGTGGTTTTTCTTGTCATTTCTCCATTTTTTTCTTTAGAGGCCTTTTGAAAAATCCAGCCTGCAGAAAAGAAAAAAGGGACTAAGAACTGTTCAAAACATACAACCCATATTGGTCACCTTCATATGCTGGTTCTTCCTACTATTTTAATACTTTCAGCAAAGTAAAAAGTTATTTAATAACGTATCACTGAACTACAACATTTTCTTTTGTTGGAAAGGAAAAACTAAAGAGATATGTCATGAAAGCAGACAAAAAGAGTACAGTTAATATATAGTAGAGCAATTGCTGAATCATTATTATGCTCACACAAAGGTTAAAATGCTTAATAATAATATTTGGTTCTCAATTGAATAAATAATATCTTATTGTATACTTTCAAAATTTTCAAGAGATTATGCATGTTTAAATTTACAGACTGTAACCTTCTAGCACAATTATGAACTAAATATTTAGCCTGGAGAAGAGTGCCCACTTGTGGCAAGACTTATACCACAGACCTAGCATTTCTTGTATGTAGAGAAAACCTTATTATCAAAGGCCACAGCCAAAGCTAATAGAAAAATCCCTTAATAAACCCTCACTCATACTAAAATATCTTCTTATTTTCCTTTTCATAACATAATGGCAATACAGGTTTCAGTCGTATAGCACTGCATGTTACACATCAGAAACATGTAGTATTATTAGTTATTTTGTTATTTCCACAAGATTTTATGCTACTTCTTAGATAATATTACTGTCTGTGAGGTTGTCATTCTAAGAAGGAAATGACAGAGAATTTAAGCCTATGGGTTTATTTTCATGAAGACAAGGATGTGCAGCTTACCTTCCACAAAGCAAATATAAGCAGTGCAAGAATCAGGAGTCCGGCAAAGATACTCAGGAGGATAACCCATAAGGGGACTGTACCCGGTGGGAGTTCTTTGGAAATCTTAATCATGGTCTGCAAAAGTGTTTGGAATGTAAGCGATAAATAATTTGTACTTCTAAAGTTTCAAAAGATCATATGCAGTGATTTTCAGGGTACCACTTCATTTTAACTACAAGAACTTGTAGGAAAAAAATAAGGAAATAATCTTCAACATGAAAGCCTGTATTTACATAATATCTTGCACTTTCTAACTGCATTCATATCATGAGGGTGGCCCTACTACAAGTCAGGAGTCATTGTTATAAAGGATATAGGACCAAAACCATGAGTAGTGGAAGCATATGTTAGGGAGTTTCTTTAGTATGCTCTTCCTCATTCAATGCCTGCCTCCCTGAGAAATAGAGCTAAGCATGAGTGTAAAAGGCTAATTTGATTTTAAACAAGTCATATGTGTAATCTAAACAGAAATAAGTAATACTCACATTTAAATATATATGACCATGTAGGAGCTTGAATTAACTTAAGAGTTTATTAGAGACCAACTTTAGAGTTCAAAAAAGCATTCCTATGAAGAAAAAATTACTATGTTCTTACCTCCAGTTTTTGATGGTCATTTCTCAAAATCAGTGATGAGTTCTCACTCCTCAATAATGCTTTCACAATAAGGGTTAAGCTGTGAATACTGGCCTGGAAGAAAGGAGTAATTACTATGGTTTATAGTTAGCTATTTTGAAATAGAAAGCTTCGTAGCAATGAGATGGGTGAGAGAAAAACTTAATGCTGAAAAATGTGAAAGTCAGTGAAACTGCTCATGTATGTCACCTCACAGCACATTACTATTTGTAGACTGCTTTAAAAGGGTAGATTGCAGAGATTTCAAAGAAATATAAATTAATCCTTGAAAACTATCAGGGCCACAGAGACAGTTTTGGGCTTTCTAAAATTCTGCTGTATCTTCCCTCCTGCCCTGTTATTTTCCAGAGGAAAAACAAAGACACAAAACAGGAACTCAGTATCAGAAATTTATCAGCTGAGCAAAATGGACCACAGCCAGGTCATTGTAACCATCAGAAAATACTGAGGTGTGCTCTGAAGTGAAGACTGTCTCTCCTCTGCTCTTTTGATCAAAAATAATCCTTTTTATACATGAGAAATCTTTCCACATTAAAACTTACTTAAAAAAAAAAAAGTTGTTTTATGCACCCTTCCTTACATATGCTGAATTAGAATTTGTGAATGCCTAAGTAGCTATTAAAAAAGGATCATCTATACAAAACAAGAAAGGGGTGTCTTCTTACCATAGTTTGAAATTCCTGCTACGTTATGAAATCACTTTAAGGATAAGAAAGTACATGTGACATAGTTTAAAGAAAATTTTAAAATAGCAAAGGAAACTACTTCAAATATTAGAAGGGGCACTTAAGAAAATGAAAGATACAATTTTAATAGACATTAGAAACATTGGCTTAAGTTTCTCAAACCTAAATGTATTGTGAACACAAATAGGATTTACTTACTTTTATGATGGTAGGTTTCCATACTCTTAATGAAACATTCACTTGATATATGTCAGATGGGACCAGGGCACAATTAATAGAGGCACAGCTATAGGTATCACAGGCCTGTTTTAAAGGCACCAGAATGAATTAATAGCAAGAAACTTCTCACATTATTAAAATAAAAATATTTAAACAACTATATATATAGATCACTTGCTATGACACCAATACTAAACTGATATTCATTACTGTAGCTTTTTATATACAGATGACACTGCAGTATATAAAACAAGTTGAGATATTCATGCTGTGGTAGAATAGACTCACTTTTTGTAGGCTGGCAAGGCCTGAGGAATCTCTGTTGCTGCAGCTACACAGCAAATGGCATCACATTAAAGGAGGCACATCCTGTAACAGCAAGTGTTTTTCTACCAACACAGCTGTGACTTTTCTGCAGTGTTTTTCAAATTGTGGGACACCTGAATTTTTCAAGTAGGGGAGGATGTGTGTGTGAAGATTTAAGTATCTATATTTTCCAGTATCACTTGCTAGCAGAATTATGTTGTAATAAGTTGGAAATACTTGCTTAGTATTAAATCACTTCTGCGAAGGAATATGATAAGCAAGGCAAAACATGTTAAAAGGGTGATGAGAAGCATTTAAAATATTAGTATTTATTAATTACAACGGGAACACAGATGATGAAGATTTATTCAGCTGTAAAAATATTTACATATTTTTTAAATTAAAAAACCCCCAAACCATCTAAATTCAATTCCACATACAGTTTTGTAGCCAAATAGTTAGTCTACATAAAAAAGATTTTTTAGGCTATTAAGACAAAATGAGTTTCCAAGGAATACACTTTGAGAGCAGCATTTATACATGTATTGCAGAAGTATTCAGTTCCAAGATCCGGCTTAATATC
The DNA here is from genome assembly GCA_013396775.1 of Cephalopterus ornatus. Taxonomy (NCBI): domain Eukaryota; kingdom Metazoa; phylum Chordata; class Aves; order Passeriformes; family Cotingidae; genus Cephalopterus; species Cephalopterus ornatus. Next base: position 29,315 of record VZRE01006276.1, on the reverse strand, counting down.
TGGGATGAATATATATCCTATAATTAGACTTACCATAATTGTATCCTTTGTAGGTTCTTTTATTTTTGACAACACAAATGGTTTCCCAGTGCTGATCTTTAAGGGATCTACAGGGTAACTACTTTGGCAGATGGCATTCTGTTAGCAGAAATACAAATAATTATTGTCTACATATGCAATCTATTACAAAAAAATGCTTTGGGAATGAGTCAAAATTAATAATATTTAATATTTAATGAAAATGACAATGTTTACTAACCACTAAAAGCAATAAACCAGCATATTGCAAGAGTGCAGGATAAGGAATTCAGATAGTGTAGGTATTGAAGTATTCTTCAAACAGCAAATGAAATTTTTATGAGATAAATTAACATAAACTCTATGCAGCTACTTAAACACCTGTAGAAGCAAATAAGAGCTTCCTGCAAGATGACCACTATGAGAATCAGCAAGAGTTGATTATTAAAAGAGCTAAATAGGTTTCACATGGGAATCCAAAGAGGTTCTGCCGTAGCAAGCAAGCAGTTAGGTTAAGTGCAGGATGCAGAATCCTCTGCTGCAATGTCCAGGGAGGGGGAGCAGATGCCAGAGCACTGCTAGATCTCTGTGACTCCTCCACAGGCAGCTGGGAAACTCTCTGGCGCCTTCAGTGTGGGAGAATTAATTTTTTTTCAGTCAGGTCATTGACTTTCCCATTGCTAGCATGAAAAAGTTTAAAAATCCCTTGCAGTGCACTTGGCACATTACTCTCACTAGGGCGTAGCTAGCAGGAGATGAATTATGCCCATAGAAGAAAACTAATTTGTGTCAAATGGTGTGATTGCCTAGAAGTGAAAATTATGGAGGAAAGAAAACAAGAAAAGATACAATTTTTTTTTGTATTCTAAATATGATTAGTTTGCTTGTTTGTTTTTATTCTGTTTTAAAGTATACCTTGAGCTTTCATTTATATATTTTAGTTTATTTTTCAGTTGGACAACATCTCAAAACTAAGTGAAATGTCACTTGGTGACATTTGGGTTCTTCAGCCATCCAGTTATTGATAAAGCTCTAGTTTTAATATCTACAGATCTAGAATCATGGAATTTACTGGAACGTGATCTCCAGCTGCACTGGAGGAGTGACATTGAAAAACTCAAATGAGAGCTGCAGTGAAGAGCATTTGAAAGATACGACCTACCATCCCCTTCAAGATGTCTCAGTGCCCCAGAGAAGGAAGAAGCCAGAGGACTGCTAGTGCTGGAGAGCAGACATGCAGGACGGTTAATTTCAGTAACTGAAAGAAGAGAACTGAACAGAACTTGAGGCCTGGATGTACAGCAGGATTACAGAATTTGCAATTCGCACTGCTGACAATGGAGACAACCTGAGGCTCATATCTCAGTCAGGGTATCTCAGCACTTGGCAATATAACAAATTAGCCTTGTTATAGTCCAGAAAATTTGTCCCTCTGTCTTCTTATGCACATCTGTACATAGTCTTAAAACACCAGCATCTTCTTATTTAGACTGAAAGCAATATCTACCTTGAAGCAAGGCATGATCTCAAATGTTTACATTTTGCAGTTTCTTACAGCATAATTTTCAAATTTCAATTAATCACAAAAGTACAAATTCCTAGCTTACTTGAGTATGTGACAATGCAGTAAGGTAGAGAAGAGTGTTCTTGGCTGCTGTTACGTTGGGATAAAAGATCTGCAGTGTGAGGTTTGGCATTGGAAAATGTTCACCTTTTTCAATCTATAAAAAAAAGAAAAATGTTTTGATTGGTTCTTTCCTTATTTTGTTAATATTTGATTGTGAGTTTTTTCCTTTCCTGTATTTTTATTTTTTATTTTTATTTTTACATTTCCACAGTCAGTTACTTCTCCAAGAACAGCTTCTTGTGAATTAGCAGACACATTCTTCTGTGGTCTTTGGTAATACAGTGCTCTGTTGAAGAAAATCAAATTAACAGGATGAAAGAGGCAATTTTGACATAAATTCCTTCTTATTATCTTGCTTACTGTATCCTGTTATCATCTGGGAAGATCATCAAATGTCATTTCTTTTAAATATGTAATAAGCACCCAAATGCTATAACATGGGAGAGAAGCCACTGTATCAGTGGTGGCTTCTGCTGGTTCCTCCTCAGATATGCTTAGGTAACTGCCCTTCCAATCACCTGCTCCTCTCTCCTCTTTTTCCTGAGGTTCTTTCTGAAAAGGCTTGCTGTTGCTGAGGATGGAGAAATATCTAGGTGGAATTGCTGGCAGGGAAAGTAGTAATCTTGTGTCTGAAGTGGACAAACTTAATAAATGCTCAAGAACCTTTTAACGTTCTTTCTTCTGGCTACTCATTTGCTCATTTGTTCACAAAAGCTTTGAGATTACTGGATTTAAGCTTTTAGACTTAAAAAAAGGTAACTGAGTAAAAGAATGTAGGTGGGCTTAAAAACAAAAAAAAACCCCTTTGCTTTTGCTATTTAGTGAGAGCAAGAAATTTCCCATGGCTCATTTTTTACAGATAGAAGTTGATTCCTAGATTTTTATGCTTTTTATATGGGACCCTTGATCAAGTTTTGGATTTTGACACTGGGAAACAAGGATGCTCTCAAGATAAGTAAATTCAGTCCTACCGCAAATTTAGGTTGGGCTTTTAGTCACAGATTCATCGAATCATGGACTGGTTTGGGTAAGAAGAGATCTTAAAGATCATCTAGTTACAATCCCCCTTGCCATGGGCAGGGACACCTTCCATGTGAACATTAGAACAAGGCTCAAAGCCTTGTCCAACCTGGCCTTGAACACTTCCAGGGATGGGGCATCCACAGCTTCTCCAGTGCCTCACCACCAAGATATCTGTCTTGCTGATAGCCAGTTTAAACCTGCTCTCTTTGAGTTTGAAGCCATTCCCCCTTTCCTATCACTACATGCCCTTGTGAAAATTCCCTCTCTGGCTTTCTTGTAGGCCCCCTTTAGGTACTGGAAGGCCACAATGAGATATTCCTGTACCCTTCTTCAGGCTGAACAGCCTCAACTGTTCCAGACCATCCTTGCAGGAGTGGTGCTGCAGCCCTCTGACCATCTTCATGGCCCTCCTCTGGACCCACCTGAGCAGGTCCATGTCCTTTGTATTTTGGGAGTCTGGATGTAGCACTCCGGCAGGGATCTCACAAGAGCAGAGTCCATTAAATATCTCTTTAAATATCTCATAAAACCATATGATTTTACTTTGCAGTATTCATTCCATTAGGAAGACCACATTCTTGGAGCATGGCATTTGCCTTTTACAAATTTGATTTCAGTTTGGAAATAGCCGTTCTGAACTGCAATGGGCATAGGCCCAGTTCTCATTTACCAGGACATGCTATCTTTCCCCAGTTGAAGATAGCAACTCTAAAACCCACCAGAATTACTCTGCAGGAGATGGACTACTCTCAGACTCTCTGAGTCACATTATTCCAAAGGAAGGAAAAAAAAAAAGTGTAAAACACAAAATATGAACAGAGAAGGTTTAACAGTTTGCATACCTGCTATTTTAGTAATAGGCTACCACATTAAGCAATTCAAGACAAATGGAAAAAAAAATTAAGCTAGTACCTATATCATACACTTTTAGTTGTTTCTTACCCTATAATGTAGAGTAACTTCATCCCCAATCTGCTCTGTTGTGTTAATAGCAGTAGGGATAGTATCATTTGCCCCAACTATAACGTGGTGCTCTTTGAAAATGCTGTGGGTTAAAAAACACACAAAAAACCCAGTAAGCACAAAAACTTCATAAAAATATATCAGTTAATAATATAAGCCTTTTCATTATTTAACGAATTTCAGGACTAGTCTTGCAATTAAGAGTACACCCCTACTTCCACTGAAATTCAACTGTTCTATTTTCTGAGTAGGCCTCACTTTTTATTACATACATTTAGAATGTTTTGTTCAGATAAAACTACAAAATGAGCAAATATTATTCCCAAAAATAATCAATCAGAGTCTGATTTTGCTTTTCTTATTCTAGTTGTGCAGTCCCTTATCCTGGGTATTGCTGTGTGAAACAGGCAGCCTCATATAAAAGACAGAATCAAGCAAAATCAGAACAAACCCAGCATGTTCTAAATCCAAGCTTATTCCCTATGGGACAAACAAAGGCTGGATTTGAACCACGAAATGCATCCATAATGAATTTGGCTTAATTATTTACACCTGCACACCACGCAATGTAGTTTACCAATAGTATTCAGAAAGCTTTTCAGGTATGGAATTTAACTGCGTTCTAGCTATTTCTTAAAATAAAGTGTACTACAAGACCTGCATTAAGGTTTAGGTGTGAACTTATAAAAACAAACTCCAAGAACCTAAAATTAAGGCTAATTTTTGAAGATGGAAATCTAACACCAAATATTATAACACAAAATATTATAGTGATATAAAGCCATGGCCATCAGGAAGCTGGAAGTATTTGCTTTCTTAAGTACCTGAAACACTTTGAAGTAATATGGCAAAGCACAGGAACAAAAGCTGCTGTTGTACTTTCAAACTGCAGACCAATTTAAATAGATAAAACATAAGTACAGCCAGATATGGACAGTAACTGCTGCAATATTTCATGTAACTTCTCTTTTCACTAAAGCCTGTGCTTCCTTTTTATGAGCTTTGAAGCTGTTGACAATAAATACTGAGCACAGTTCAACAGCTAAACAACACTAAACAACACTCTTTGAACACCTGCTATTTGCTGTGCTAGCAAATAAAATACAGAGAAGCATGAATACCTTACAAAGATTAATCCTACTTCATATTTTACTGGAATTGTAACATATCCTCTGTTATCACTCAGTGTCTCAGGTGGTTCTTCGCTGTCACTAAAGCAAAACAACACATGTCACTCAGATCAGACCGTTACAGACGCAGCACAACTACTGTGTGGAAAAGGATCTTAAGAAACTGAAATAGCTACAGCTCTGGCACAAAAGCACACTACTCATTTCCAGTTAATTCCTGTCTCCTAACAATAAATTCAAAATACTACTTCCAATAACTGATAAGTCCTGCAACAGTGCCAGCTCATAAAAGCATCTTTTTTAAAATTACAAACTGCAGCTGACTGAATGAAAATGGGAAAATAAAAGGCCACACCATCTCTGGATTTTGTAGGGACAACAAACGCTGAGGGCAGGTGCATTCCTTTATTTTATCAGAGATAACTGCAATGCTCTTACTCTTTGAAGGCCAGAGCTTTTTGTTAACTGTGATTCATGCTCAAGTATGCAGTAATTTTGGAGGAGAATAAACCTTTGCTGAAGGTAAAAGTACCAAAAATTATGACTCATTTGTGACTCTCAGGTTGTAGGGGCTAACAGCTATTTATTTAGTCCACTCAATCCACTGCTGAACTGAATACATCTGTAAGGGCGCCAGTTCTACTGATGGCTTAACACTTCTGTGTTCAGAAATCATCTGTGTTTTACTACGAAACACAAAACTGTAGAGCTTTCTAAGAACAAAAAAGATCAGAAGGCAAAGACTGCAACTAACCTTGTTGCATATACATGAATAGTAGCATTTTCCAGGAGATACGATGCGTTGAATTGAAATGATATTTTGAAGGAAATCTGTGTAGAGAAATATATTACATATTTTAAAGGGAAAAAACCACAAATAAACAGCACATTAACAGGGCTTGATATGATGAAAATTTAACAAATTTTTGCTACTTTTATCCATGGAATCCTTAGTCATGTTTTATCAGTTTTCTATGAATGAATCCACTGTTTTGAATTTGTCCCAACCAAGAAGGAAATATAATAGTTATCACTTATTGAAGAGAAGACTGTTTTCAATTTTCAAAACTGAGAAACCTTGGGGAAAAAAATAGAAAGTTGTCTTAGATATTTCTTTATATTTAAAAAAAAAAGTGGCTTTAAAAAGGAATGGATTGGGGATGCTTATTAGTGAATCAGAGATTAATTGATTTTTGATGCAAAGTATAGGGTGAAATTTCTAAATTTAGGGCTCTATAGCTACAGACAAACTAAGAACTGAAGCATGAAAGGAAAATATGAAAAATCCAGTAAAGCTGGGAATGAAACATCATGGGCACAGGCGTTGGATAGTATGCTTATTTGGCTGCCAGAAGGTAACAGATGACTCTACAAGTCCAAGACACAAACTGGAATGCATGTGTGGGGAGCAATGCAAGCAGACATATCTCATGATTATCCCTCTTCATGACAGAGGAACATTTTTTGCATGCAAATTGATTTTTCCCAGTTGAATATCAGAACTATTTAAGTAAGACTTTTCAAAGGCTTGGTCTAGCTAAGGCTCCCCTTCTATTCCAACTGGAGATACAGACATCACTGGTGGTGTTCAAGATGGGGTTTGATTTTAAGTAGCTACTTGCTAGAAAGGCCTCTCATTCCCCACTGAGCAGAGGTGAAGTCTTGATGTCTGACTTTGGCAGATCCAGGTTGCCATTTCGATATACCAGCTTATTGTCTCTTCAACAGACTACATTTTATATTCAAAATAAATAAAGTTATAGACTCCAGGGCATGGAGAGCCTACGTGTCATATCCTAAGAAATACTCTATACACCTGGGCACAGACACTTCTGGCCAGGTGTGTCACTTGCTTTCTGACAGTCTCAAGGATGGCAATACACATCTATTACCTCCTCACATACCACAACTGACTGCCTAGGTACTGAATATCTGATGTTTTCCCTTTTGGCTCTGTGTAGTTAACATCAAGTATAGTTTGGGAAACATGCAAAGACAGTTTTTGGGATGTACACAAAAGAAAAGAAATTCAGAGGTGATAGGGACTGCCTTGGGTTTAGAACAATACAGAGCAAAGAGAATTTGCATGTAGGGAGACTTTTTACCTCTTCTGCAGGTTTTAGAAATGGATATCCCACTTTACAGGTGATGTTGTGATTAGATTCACAGCTATCTTTCTGTATATCCTAAAGGGAAAAAGAAAGTGAAGGAAAACTCTTTAATTTTTGACTAAGCATCAAGGGCCTGCTGCACATATATATACCACTGCCGCTTTTCATTGTCAAAATACTGTAAAAAACTAATTGAACTAGAAGAAAAATAGGGAGACACAAATTCTGCAAAATAATTTCCACCTATGGACATCTGCATCAATTACTAGCCATTATTCTTTCAAGTGATGCTGTTTGGAACACTGAAGTGCCTACTGGACATCATGCAAATTAGTTAAGGCATCTGGCACATCAACATATCTATAACTGCACAGTTTTAATATGCAGTTTTTTAAATATGTTCCTAACATAGCAATAAAAGTGACTTTCATACTCCATTAATTATTGCCACAAAGTCAGCAACACTGCAATGGATCCCTGACTTCTCCTAATATGCAGCATTAGGACTGCTGACTGTTGATTAGGACTTCTCCTAGTATTTGCCACCTGAAATGAGGCGAAATTGTAGCATATCTGCTGAGACAGTCAGAAAAAACAGCCACTTCAGAAATGCTGTCTGCTATAGGGATGACGCAGGCACAAATCTATTCTGTCCTATAAAGACATTGCTTTTCCTATACACATGCAAAAGGAGAATTATAGGGACTCAGGGGTTCTATTACAAATAACGAGGCATTTCTGGCTCTACAGATGTACAGATGATTCATGGTGCTGACGTTCCTCTAAGAGGCACGCACTTTGTCCAAGTATCATTGTGAAACTTGTGTTTAGACAGATAAGCCAGGACAGCAGCCCTTCAAACCAACTGAGATGATGCCAAAGCAGTCAAACAAGGGTTTAATAAAATCCTTCCTCAGATCTCTCTCGCAATATAGGTTGTGATAAATTTCTTAATGTGAAAAAAATCGTACCTCAATGCCAGCAAAAATAATATTTGGAGAATATTGAATCAAAACTCTGGTATTATAGGCACTGTCTTTTTTGTTCTTCACAGAGAGCTGGATCATGAACTTATCATTGCGTGACTTTACAATGAATGGAGAAGAGCTGTAAAATAAAATAAGAATGTTGGACATCTTAACTATTGAATCTGTGTTTAACATAAAGAGGAACTTCTTTCAGTGTCCAGACTATCTTGTTTGTGACTTGTTTCTGAAAGGATACCACAGCATTATTTTACTAGACCACAGAATTTATAATTGACATAGAAACTTTGTACAGATATCAAGTGATACAATAAACCCAGTGTAGTTACCTGTCTCCTGCTATGCTTGCTTTTACATTCAGAACAAGATCTGAAATGCATTTATTCTTGGCTCCACAGTCTTTTGTGAAAGGAATCTGCAAAAATAGTATGTTTACTCTTAATTTTATTACAATTCTTGTTAAATACTTGCATTTTAATGCATTATCTAATTTTATATAACATCTTCTGTTTCATAATCAAAAAAGTCTTCCCTAATATTAATCAGTTAAACATGCCAATATGCTGTAAAATGTGGTGAAACATAAGCTTTCTAATCATGCCCTTCTAAGGTATTTACCTAGATTCTGAAAAGAGGCATTAGTAGAAGCATGAATTATGCCAAACATCAGCAAAATAAATGGCTAACGTTCCCATGCTCTCTTCTATCTTCAATTAACTATGGACAGCTTTAAGACCTCAGCCTGGTTCGCAAGCACATTGTACCAAGCTTTTTATTCCTGAATACTCATTTAGAGGAAACATATCCTAGGGACAGGCTCAATGACCCACCCTCTTTAGCCAATTTGTGGACAACAGTTTCAGCTCTTCTGTGGGCTACAGTTTCTACCTTAAATACTTTGGTTTTTGATACAGAGTCTTGCTGACTTACATATTCAGATATTGAATTTGGCAGGTTGCTATCAAGAACAGGTCCACGCTCTGGATCAGAAAAATTAAACTCCAGCAAAACCTTTACAGAGTCCTGAAAGTCAGGCTTATCCTAGAACATAAAGAAAACAAAACTGCTGTTATGGACACTCACTTTAGTATCTAAGGAGGTTAAAAAAACCCCCAAACAATGCTGAGGTAAAATATTTTTCAGTCATATTGTTGCCATCCTTGCTAGAGAAGCATCTAAGTGCTTGCAATTGATAAATGTCTAACGTACCAATCCTTATAAACATCTACTAATGTTCTTGTGTATTTTATTATAAAAAAGTCACATAGCCTGAGCATGTCCAACAGTTTTATTTAAGAATATCTAAGAATATCTAAGAACTGTCAACTCATAGACTTTCCTCTTTAGTGTGCTTAAAGGATCTGCAAGATGAGCAGCAGCAGCATTACCTTGTGTGAAGTCAAACTTAGGCCTGGTGTTGGGAGAAGAAAATTCTGGGCATCATTTATCACTAGTCTCGAATTATGATACAACTGTGAAGGCACTAAACATTTTAAATGTGGGTAGCTTATAACATGCAACTCCACTCCGCGCCTTAGGTACGATCTGGGCAATTTCATACTCACAGCTGCTAACTACGTTTCTGTTTTGCAGCGAATAAATATTCTCTATCCCCAAACATAATTTTCAAGTGTTTTTTACTACGTTTTAGTAGGAGGAAATGCACCAATATGCAAACTCAAATTCTAGCTCACATGCACCTCCTAAGTTTTGAGTGCACCTAAACTAGTAACCACGATAGATGCTTGGTTCCACCAAATGTGGTGTGTTCTTTCTTAAGACAGACACAAATAGAGCCATAGGTAAAGAGATTGTACATATAAAAAAAATTTTATACATGTATAAATAAATAAATCAAAGTATTAAACAACTTTTTTATAACACTTAAGATTAATTCCAAACACTGATTTTGTTGTCCAATTTACAATTAATGGAATCCATATTTGGGTTATGGTGTCAACATGAGAAAAGTACGTTAAATGATTTACTTGCCAACATGTAGAAGTTATGTTTAGTACATTCTGACCCTTTGATAGTTATATTTTTTTGCATTTTCCTCTCATGGCTTTCTGTGAACAAGCTTCGAGATATTTGTCTTTGTGAGTCAAGAGTAATCCAATACTGCATACCTGCAAAGGAAGTTGAGATCAATATTGTGAACCACTTTGCCTCTACACATTCTTTGTTCTCAAAATATCTTAGATGCACTTTGAATAGTGAATTTAGAAAAGTTACATTCCATTTTTTAATTAATAAATGCATTCAGGCATAGCAGTTTTATAATTTAGATATTCCATAGGCTTAGTGCTTATCTACTTACTGGATTCAAATGTATCTTCTTTTGACTTTAGTCTGGTCTTAAAACAAATTGTGGCATTTATGCATATTGTTTTTCTTTTATTTATCTGACAATTTTGTTGTTGGATATTGATGCTTTTAGGTGTGAATTGCATGGAAACATTTACTTCAGCCACATCACGAGACCTTAAAAAAAAACACAAAGAAAGTCCTTGAAAATAATAGCAGCAACTTTTTTAGACATAAGAATCAACTCAAGAAGTGTGCAAATTTCAATCTTCAACATTCAGATACAGATACAGAATCACAGAATCATAATTGTTTAACTTGGAAAAGACTTTTAAGATCATTGAGTTCAACTGTCAAAAGACATCGTGAAAAAGAAAAAAACCCTTAATGCTCTTTGGAAAATAACAGAAGTGCAAAATCCACAATTGAAATGTGGCACATGTTGGAGATACCAGGCTGCAGTGTAGTTGCAGGCACAGCACTGGCCATGTTATGTTAGTTAAGGGGCCACGTATTATTTCATGTCTTCTGTCCTGGCTGTGTGATGCTATGAAAACAACTGGTAGTTGCAATGCACTTCTCTGGCCCATTTTCAGTCTGCATTTGCCTTTCTCCATTTATGCAGACTATTACACACCCGTGAACTGCCATTACAGAGAGGATTCATCACACAGAAAAAAAACAAACACAAAGAGGAGGGAAAAAAACATCCTCAGCAGCCAAAACCTATAAAGCTGTAGAGTACTTTTAAATGCTCAACTTTTAAAACCACTCAGGAGGGAAAACTCCTGAAGAACTGGAGACAAGAGTAGCATGAGTCTAGAGAAATGGGTCTAGAGAAGTAACTAGCTATATATTCCGTACATAGAACCAGTGAAAAAGAAATTACATAGGAAACACTCACAGGATTTCTTCACATTGCTGTACTTGTTTCAGAGCAGATACCAGGTGAAATATTTCCAAAAGCATTTAAGCAGCTCTGTAGAGCCAGTCCCATTTGAGACTGAAGGCCCAGACTCATCATCAAGAGTATCCACAGATGAACATAATATTATACACAAGCTGGAGGGCAGTGTGCCATCTCTTAGGTTCTGAGTAGATAAACAGGTGGAGATTCACCCCCAATTTCTTTCACTTTAACTCTCCTTCACCCGTGCAATGCATTCCTGTTGTGTCCTTTGCTCTGATTCAGTTCCCTTTTGGCCGTGAGATGCAGTATGTCAGTGTACTAAACCAGCAAAAAAATTATCTGGCAAAATAACTTTCTTCAGATTTGTGATCTAAATAATGCAGTGAAAAGGCATGATACTGTGTTCACACATGGAGCTTTTAGAAAGAAACTACCAGGTGAAAGTGAGGAGCTGGGAGCTTGAGGATGGTAGCAAGCCTTGACAAACTTGATCACCTAGCAGGTGAGTCAGGTGAAACAGCAGGACAGGAAAGGCAATGATTAGCAATAGGTTAGCAATTTCCATACCAGGGACAGAAATAGTTTTAGTTGTGCTTTAGAAATGAGGGATTTCATGTCATATTGTTTATTTCTCTTACCTCTTAAATATTATATTGCTCACTATAACATCTGAATCATACTCTTATATAAAGAAAATGAATTCAATATTAATCAGAAAACTTAGTTGAGTTTTTCAGATCTTCTGTAGGAAGTCAAACAGGAGTTTTCACATTAGGAAGTAAAATCAGTTTTCTTAGTTACACCTTTACATTTGAATTTGTTCTTGATACTATTAATAAGATAATATGCAATATACTGTGAAAAAAAGAGCAATTAGGGGTTGTTCCTATTTTACATAGTGCCACAAGAAGAATCAGTTTCTATTTTGAAGATAGTCTAGGAGGACAAGTTCTTCATACTAGGCTAAAAACTTTCCTGTATTTATAACTGTATACATTGTTCCTCCAGAGAGACATGAAAAGATGAAGATTCACAGTCAGTGTCAAAGCATGAAACGAAACCAGTATCCTCACAAAGTCCAAACAGTCACACATGCAAGTTACATTGGTACAACAAGCAGAAGTTTCTGTCCTGACAGTTGCTGTGAGTCTCCGTACCAGAAGAGGGCAGCCCCACCAAGGCCTCCGATGGTAACATCAATCAGCCCGTCATCGTTTAAATCCATTTCTCCATGCACAGACTGGCCAAAAAATTTCACTTTTTCCCCATCTCCACCTGATGCAATACGCTGTGAAATGCATAAAAAGGTTAATGCAGTGCACATTGGAGGGTTTTATAAGTGCAGTCAAGATGCATTTGATGGCAGTGAGATGGGGTTTAGACTCTTAAGTATATTAAATTTTCACTACAATACTCCTAAAATAATGACCATGGTGATGACAACACTATAAATTTTCAGACTGCAAAACATCTACTTTTCTGGCTGTAGAGATCATGTTAGAATGTTTCTAATAAAAACATGCAAATATATTTCCTAACAACATTAAGAGCCAGACTCAATTAAATCAGTATGCGTTCTAAAGTATAGGGCAATTTAAAAAAAGAAGCTGTTACAACTGGTCAAGTCACAGTTTGATACTACACTGTGAAAACAGGGTTATATACATTATATACATTAGAGAGGCTGGCAATCTCCAAAGTTTTATTTCATACCTGTGAATATTTTTTACTGATTGCTTTGCCACGGCCATGATAAATATAAACAGCTCCCCGATGGTCGTCCTCTAAAGGAGAACCTATTACAATGTCATTATATCCGTCAAGATTGAGATCCTTCACTGCAGCAATTGCAGTCCCGAAGCGGGCACCACAAGGCTCATTCTTAAGAACCTTGCAGGTGTCCTGTTTTAATGGTGAACAGCATGTCTGCTTTATGGGCTCGAGACTCATCTGATATTCAAAATTTGTCTGTGAAAGAACAGATTTGCAATTTGTGAATTTCCATTATTATTTTAGCAATGCAGAATTTTAAGAGCTCCTGTCCAGAAGACAAACAGATGAATTACAAAAAACAATTGCATTTTATTCCTAGTGATTGATTGCACTGTAGAAACTGTGATTCTATAACTATAATTCAAATGTTCTTTCTGAGCAGCGTGACATTCTTGCTTCCCGTCTTTCTGCATCTAGATGCTTCTGCATACTTCTTGAAGTTAGAGGTTCACAGGAAAGCATAGTATCATAACAACATTTGGATGTTATTGTAAGTAAACCACTTCATTCTTTAGATAAAGCGTTTTTCTAAAGGAATTCTCTTAATCTGAGAAGTTAGCCAAGTTTCTGATGAAACGCAGATGGAAATACTGTTATTCCAGAATAAAAGATAGCATTTCTCCTACTTAGACTGAATTTTGCCCTCAGTAGACACATTCACCATGGCCTAACATACATGGTTTAATCCAAATGCATCCTAGACCAAAACCACACAAACACTATGGTATTTAACCAATCTTTCCAAGAGATTGGTCCCATGGGTTCCATGTTAGAGATCAGCAGTAGCAAGCAGTTGCTGTATTTCCTCTCTTTGGAGAAAATTAAAGGAAGCACAGGAAAGACAAATTTCAAACCCCAGAGGATATGGAATTCTTGTTTTTTCACCAACCCTATTCACCACCAATCTGTTGTTAGTGACATGAATGTAGAAACTGGAAGAATTACTTGTCAAATATATCCAGTATCTCCAGGTCCCTTTCTTTAAATAGTATTTTAGGAGACCATAATTGCTAAGACATATTTTGATAATTGTTATAACAATACACAATGGTACTGGACTAAAAGAAGAAAAAAAAAAGAAGAAACGCATAGACACTGGAAGGAGAAACTTATCAAATTAAGAAGCTGAGGTGTAGCTGCTATGATCCTTAATCTAGCTGGACATGTTTAAAAGCTGTTGAATGTATGGGGTTTAGCTCTAGGTTGCTAAACGAGTCACAAGGATAGTGGAGATCACACTTTTAGGATGTATGAGCCTTACTGTTTCCTAATCTATGAAAGTAAAAAGAAAATGTGATAGAAAATTAATCCTATAAACTTGGCATATTGTGGCTTATAGGATATATGCTTATCTACATAATATACTCTGTTAGAAAGAGTTTGAGAATAAAGTTTTAAAATTAGTTGCATTATAAGATTAATGGTCAAAATTGTGTTTCTCTATTTTCAATTGGTCATCTTCCCCAGTTCAAATTATCATCTTTCTTTAACACAAGGATATGAAGACAGTAAAGAACATGCACTATTCCTGGTCAATAAACATGGTTCTTACCTTGTTCAGACTATAAACATATACCTTCCCTTGCTCCTCTTTCTCAGTTCCCATATACATAGGAGCTCCAACAAGAAGAAGGTCTGTAAATGAGTCCCTGTCGATGTCAACTGTGGTAATAACACCCCCAAAGTATGACCCAATCTGTAGGAAAACATACATCAGAGACAGCAAAGTCAAGCAACATTTTTTTTCAGAGACCCATTATGGCTTGTTTACAACAATGCCTAATGTTAACCATTAGGCAGAAATATTCTTTGCTGCCTAGAAGGTTTTCTTGGTCTGTTTGCCTTTGAAGCTTGTGTTCAGTTTTAGTGTTTGCTGTCTGATATTATTATTTAAGAGTGGTCCATTCAACTTGCAACTCTTTTGAGTCTGAAACTTGCTTTGGGGAGTAGAGTCTCTTAAGACAGCATTTGAATAAAAAGTATCTTAGGGAAGCTAATTTTCTCTTCAAAAAAGAAGCAAAAAGGCTGCAACAGAAGCTCTGAGACAACTCATTGCAAACAGCATTCAAAATTGTCAAGTTGCCAGTAAATGCAGAGGCAAAATCTACACAAAGAGCTGGATATGTTCATAGACTCGGTACAAGCTGTAGGATTTATCTGATTACATTCACTTCACAGCTAAGCTAGACACCCTGCATTTCCTTTATACTTAACATGAGAAGCAGTCTATTCTAGTGCAAGATACATCTCATCTCACAGAGGTGCTTCAAGTAGTCCAGATCTATCAAACTGTAAAAATCACAGAATCACAGAAAGGGTCAAGTTGGAAGGAATGACAGTGGATCATCTAGTCCAACCTTCCTGCTCAAGCAGAGCCATCCCAGAACACAGTTCTTGAATATCTCCACTAAGGGAGACTCCACACCCTCTCCAGGTAAACTGTTCCAGTGCATGGTCACCTGCACAGGAAAGAAGTTCTTCCTCACGTTCAGATGGAACTTTCTGTGCATCAGTTTCTGCCCATTGCCTCTTGTCCTATTGCTTGGCACCACCCTTCAGATACTTATAGACATTGATGAGGTCCCCTCTCAGTCATCTCTTCTTCGGGCTGAACAGGTCCAGTTTCCTAATACCTACATTAGTTCATTAACTCTAAAATGATTGATTGATTAGCTGAGTTGCAGACATCAGCTGTAGGTGAAGATTGGGTAATTTGAATGCTTCTGAGAGAAGCTAGTACCTCAGCCTGGGGACACCTGAGTAGGCAGGTCTTTCAGTATTCATAAGCAAAATATTTTCTTAATAGTACCATCTTTAATTATGCAATTACGTGTTGTTTCTTCTTCCTGCAGCAACAGCTCTCAGGGAGCTCCAACTCAATATAACATGCAACTGCTCAATATTTCATCCTATTTCAGCTGATGATCTTGCATAGAACCCTGCTTGTCACAACTTGTTTCCTGCCAGTGACATGCCCTTCTATTCATCATTAGAGAAAATTGCATGTACAGAGACGGCAACAAACACTTTGACACTGGTGAGGGTTTAACCCTCAAAGAGAAAATTACCAAGGATCTCTGAGTCCTGTAGAGGCCACTCTCCATTGCTGATTATACCAGAGGATCTGCCTAACTTTTTATTCTGATCTTGCTTACAAATCCCAGTTTCATGAGCTCTTCTAATGAGGAGTTCTCATTTGAAATGCTTATTTTTATTTATCTGGCTATATTCCTCTTGTATGTTAATCACAAATGCATACTTACTTGTTCTCCATTTAATCTCTGAATTACTTGCACTTCTTTTCCTTCCATCTTATAAATGATAACTTGGCCAGTGTGATTGTAACGTGGCTGTCCTGCTATGTACAGTACGCCTCCAGGTGTCAGTGCTGAATTCACAGTATATCCTAGGAAGCAGAAAGAAGTCAACATGCTGTACGCACAGAATGCATCAGAAATACATGCTGTGATTCAGAGCATTTTTAAGGCTTATTCTACAACTAGATGCTTGGCCCTACTTATGCTAGAGAAAAATAGCAGAGTTAATTAAAAGGGCTCGATACGTATTTGCTTACAGTTTCAGAATCATGAGAACCACTGTGTAACTAAACCTATTCACAGGGTGGTGAGCCATGTTCACTTGGCCATTCTCACACAGTGTAACAATATGATGGTAGTGATGAAATGAATAGCTGGTTGAAAAGCTGCTTTCAAAGAACAGTTGTCACCAGCTCACTGTCAAACTAATAGAGTGTTCCAAAAGTGATTCTAGCGGCATTTTGAACCTAGCTCTGTTTAATATTAACAACAATGTAACAACTTTGGTGAAGGAAGACCTAAAAAATTTGCCGATTAATCAAAACTGTGGAAGAGTTGCAAGCGCTATGGAAAATAGGATCTAAATTAAAAATTACTTTACCAAATTTGAGTTCTAAAAAGGCATTCTGCAAAGAAGACAGTGTACTTAGGGAAAAAAACATTAAACTATTCTAGTGTTGATTCTTCAATGAAAGTGTGGCTTAAATGATGTAACAGAGCAAATAGAACAATGAGGTGTAGAAAGCAAGATCTAGAGGAGAGAGCAAGGCCACTGAAGCTTTTTGATAGAAAAGGCTGAGAGTATAATAGTAGCCTGCCGATATGCAAAACATTATTATAAAAAAAGATGTTGGTCTTGTCCACCGAGTGGCAGAAAACAGCTTCATTTTAAGCAAATATTTAGACTGAGTATTGTGTAAGACTTTAACTATCAAGGCATAGAAAAACTTGATAAGAATACTAGAGGAATCTGTGAAATCTTCTCTGTACAGATTAAACATCTCTTTTGGGGAAGTCTAGGTACACTTAAGTCTATGTTTGGACTAGTTTTTTCATTGTAGAAGTAGAAATTTATTTTTTCAAAGAACAGGCTCCTAGAACATAATATTCTATAAGATACTCTTTTTGAATGAGCTTTGAGAGAGGTCTTGTAGCATTTACTGAAAAGTGTTGTAAGATGGGCTATTTCTCTTACCTAGATAGGCTGCAAGTGGTTCATTTCTCTCTGAAGTCCTGTCACGAAAGGTGTCATTAGTTGGCATTGAAATACCACTGTCCTTCACCATGAGCACTGTGCCATTCCAGTCATATGCTCCAACTGCTCCAAGCATGATCCAGTCCTTAAGCAGAGAGAAACAAAAAGCCTGTTGTCTATGTGAATCATCTTTAGATATTCATGATTCAGGATGCTCACAATTGAGTAATGCTTCCTGTATACTTAAGTATTTAGCCTTGCTTTTCCTATTATAGCATGACCCCTACAGTCATAGAAAGGCTTGGGTTGGAAATGATATAAGGATCATCTAATTCCAACCCCCCTTGCCATAGGCAGTGATGCCACCCACTAGATCAGTTTGTTCAGGGCCTCATTCAACCTGGCCTTGAACACTTCCAGCAATGGGGCTTCCACAGCTTCTCTGGGCAACCTGTTCCAGTGCCTTACTTCCCTCTATTTAAAGAATTTCTTCCTAACATCTAATCTAGACCTCTCCTCTTTTAGTTTAAAACCATTCCCCCTTGTCCTATCACTATCTGCCTGTGTAAAAAGTCACTCTCCCTCTTTTTTATAAGCCCCTTTTAAGTACTAGAAGGCTGCTCTAAGTTCTCTCTGGAGCCTTCTCTTCTCAAGCTAAATAACCCCATCTCCCTCAGCCTGTCTTCATAGTAGAAGTGCTCCAACCATCTGGTCATCCTTACAGCTCTGCTCTGGAACTGTCTTTCAATTTAAAATGCTGTCCCTTGTCCTGGTAAAAGGTCTTTCTCCATCTTTCTTGACATATTTTTAGGTTATTCTTCTGATAGAAAGTGCTATGGGACCATTAGATTTAGAGTTCATGTGAAGTACATACTTACTCTCTTAAACTTTCGTTGTTCGCAACTGTTCTTTACATATTTACAACAAATATAACTGGATTACAGGACACTCCAAAACTTCCAACAGCAAACAGGACTATAAAAGGAATTCTGAAACACTTACTCCAAATTCACAGAATCATCAGCAAATATCTACTTTATAAGATAACTTTTATTTTCAAACAGTTTGTTTACCTGAGAATAATGAGCACTAAAACCCGCTTGAGACATTTCCATTTCAAATGAGGAGGCCTGCTGGTCTGTTGTGGCTATTAAATAGAAAAAAAATGAGTTTGAAAAATAAATTAGTTTCAGTTTGAATAAGCAATTGAAGAGTGTAATGAAAATGCTCATATGTTAGTAAAGGATAGCATTAACTAGAGTAAACTATTGGGTGAATATAGTGTGCCATAGACTTTTATAATAAACACACAAATAAAGATCTCTGTTAAATGCTACCATTAAGTATGAGAGTTTCCATTTAAGGATCATGTCTCAGAACAAGTCCAAGAAAGTTTCTGGGCTAAAACTGACCAAATTTGAACTCAGGCTGATGGTAAGTATGTTTGGAATGTTTGATTAATATGGTTAAGCCATTTTCCACTTGAGCTAAGTGAACAATAAAACACCAGCCATGTAACCCTGGCCTTGTATTCAAGCAACTAAAAATTTGTAGGCAGCTGGAGGAACTTTAAATGAAAAACACTTGATATTTGTATGAACCTCTGCAAAAACAACACAGGAAAATCTCTGGTGTCCAAGAGTCATAAGCCTTAGGGGAGGGCTTGGGAATGATAATCCTGCCCAGAAAATTACATGAAGATGTTACTGATTCTCATAAGTGACTTTATATAAAAAAGGTATCAGGTGATTTTGTACTAGCTCAAGTATCTAGTCAGGCTAGTTATTAAACTCTGATGGACTGCTTTGCTCCCAGTTAAATTTGAAATGTCATCAGGGAAGAAAAAGTTCTGCCTTTACTTAAAAGGAAGACTATTTTGCCACTTTAAGTGACCAAGTAAGGGAACTATATTCTGCATATTGATTCTTCCTTGAAGAGAGCTATGAAATCTGCTCTGATGCTGGTCCAGGAACAGTTCACAGTTTGCTACCAGCTGAGTGCTGAAGTGAACCCTCAACTGTATAATGAAACTGAGCCATAGCAAGCTAGGGTTGCATGAATTTCAGGCATCTGGACTATTAAATAATACTGAACTTTTGATACTCAGCAACTAAACCACAGAGGTTGCTCCCTGGGACATGGTGTCTTTTCTAATTGTGGGGATTTACAGCCAGTCATAGGAAGCAGACATGAACTCAAACACAAAGTGTTTGACAGAAACACAGATCATCATGTTTCACAAGATGTAGCTGCTTTGCTAAGTCTGAAAAAGCAATTTTTAGCCATAAAACTCTTAAGCTGCACATCTGCTGATAAAAAGTATTTTTATTAATAAACAATGCTTCCTAATGAGCTGAGAAACACAGGATTCTCACAGCCTGAGACAGAGGACAATGTTGGTACTGTTGGTGTGTCCAGCTCTGAATGCTGCTTAGATAATGGTCCACAGTCTAACTTTCCATTCAGTTTCAAACTGCCAAGCATCTTACAAAGGATATCTTGTGAAAAAACATTTGTGCCTGCCTACGGGTTGGATAAAACATAAAATTGCTGTGAGACACAGATGCACAGAAAAAAGATTATGTGTAAAAATCCACTAGCTGTCAAGGATGGTTTTTTGTTGGATTTGATTTTTCAACTCTCTCTCAATTTTCCTTTGAATTTTTTTTAAAGACAAAAACAAAAAAGAAAACAAGAAATCCAAGAAAAAAAATCACATGTACTACTATACTAACACGAGGCAATTTAGATTGAGAATTTAAACAGATTCAGATGCTGATTTTTCAACAATCAAGCTTCCTGTGATGCATGGAAGCTACAATGTATGGAGTCAATTAATCTTCTCCAATTACACACATTCAATACACTGGATTCTCACTGGAAAGCCACATGGGACAGAATTAATACGCTTTTCTCTACCACCAGAAAAATACATGCCTGGACACAGTTGTGAATCTAGAATAGCAACTGAAAGGCTGTAGGAGAAGACAAGAAACTATGCCTGAAGGATCAGCAGAAATTGATTTAGCCAGCATCATCCAGCTCCAGCCCGTTGGAGCAGCTCAACCTTGCTATGTTTTGACAAAAAGCTAAAATCCCATTTCGAGTTTCTATTCTGATTCTCTTGCACTCAGATTACATGATTTCTGGGACTTTCGTGGAGGAGGCAACATTTCTTGTCTCATACTGCAGGTGTCTTATGTAGAAACCTCAGGGCATCTCTGAGTTCCTACAGAAAATCTGGAAATCAAGAAGCATTTTGGCAATGATGAAATTAACTAGCTTGTTTCTTACGGTATGGATGAAGATAATATTCCACATTTTTCATTTCAAATATATATTTTTTGTAATACAGTCAAGTCGATATAAAATAAAAATTGTAAATAAGGCAAATATATCAAGCAATATATCAAATCTATCAATATCCTAACACTTTAATAATAATAAGTCTATAAAAAGTAACAATATCTCAGAAATACATATTTGCTACAGCATCACTTGCAGAAAATTGAAACTGAATCCAAGGAGTACTGCAGAACTTGTTGACAGTTAAAAGAGCTACAATATGCTCTATGTACCAAAACGCTGAAGTTCATGATGATGAGGATTAGTCATCCCAAGAGCTGATAATCATATAACATTTATACACTGTAATCAAACAGTTAGTTTCACCACCATCAACGTAACTAGATTTTTTTGGATATTTTATTAAGTTACAGAACTTGTTTAATGTTCAAATGTTTTGTAATTTTTTTCTTATAATTGAAAGAATGAATTACTAAAGTCAATAGAAGGGTTAAACCTCACTACACAGAGCATTCCTCACCAGCACGGAGTTCAAGCCAACACAAGTTACTCTGCTATTTCGAGGCTGGGGTTTCATGTGACAGGCTGGCACTACCTAATGGCTACTGACTGATAAAAGGGACAAGGTGGAGTGTGACAAACTGAGATCGTCCCTTCCAGCGGTATCTAGTTGTCCAAAGGATTGAGATACAGCATGAAACCTCAACTTTGAGCACGACAATTTCCAGAAACTCTGTCATGTTAGGTCCTTCATCTGTTGTCATGACTAGCAGTTAGTAAACTTTTTATTCTACATTAATTATAGCTAATAGATGTAACTAACATTTTATTCTGATGATGAAACACAAATATTTTTTCTCACTTTTTAAAAGTGTCAAGGACAAATTGAAGTACAGCTATTCTTCCTCTTAAAGTATATCCTTCCTAGTAAACAGGAACTTAAGAAAAGAGCACCCTATTCAATGAACTTTGAAGTACTCAATGAGCCTAAGAAGGCTAAACTTTGGGCTTTAGAGAGATTAGATTCTCTTCAAATTAATTTGTTCCAAAGCTGAGGAAACCAAATCTTCCAAAAAGTAAAAAGAGAAGAACATACAAACTATATTTTAATAATAGTAATAGCTGAAAACGATAATATTTCATCAAATAAAATGATAACTAAAAAAAACCCCAACCTGAATATGTGTGAGAAATACAGCTCCAATGTAAAAATTTGAAAATGCTCTCTCAGATTTGTACTATTTTTTGACATTCAAGTCAACATCATCTTTTGTTCCAGCTGTAAACTACAGTATCACAGCTATTTGGAAAGTTGAAATGTTGAAAAAAATAGTCTAAGTAGATAGATGTTTTCTTTTTATGACATGAATCCCTTCAGAGTTGACCAGTATAATTTATAACTAATAAACTCTGTCTCCGATTACCAGTAGTGTACTTGAGACAAACAGTGGTTTGGACAGTGTTGCCTCATTTGGATGGAGAATGTAAGCAGACATTATGAGAGACTGACTTTTCTGTGCTAAAAGCTTTGTGAATCTTTCCAAAGGAAAAATATACCTTGCTAACTCTATATACCAAATCCATGATAACTTGTATAGCAATGTAATACACTATAATTAATAACTAACAAAAAAGAAAACCTAAAGGTTCAGGCAGAAAAACACACAATCCTGGAGTAATCCAGGTATGATCTGTCAATGTTTTTTACCTAAAACAAGGCACATTCCTATTTATCCCAGTTAAAACAGTAATATTACTTACCCCTTTAGGCTGTTGTCTCCATAGGTTCTAACTCCTTTGAACATATTCATATAGCTACCAGTTATTTTGATGTCTATTGTAAAATATTTTTATAATCAGCATGAAAAAAAATCTGTATAATAAATGTTATGCAGCACAATGCATTACAAAGGAAGATATAAGCAGGTGTTCTTCTATCTGCTTCAGTTGTAATGCAGGCATGAAGTAAAATTTGAAATAATGTCATACCTTCCAGGGCAAATATTCTTTCTCCGAGTGCTTCAACAATAGTTACAAGAGCTAATTCATCTGAGACATTGAAAAAATGCTTTTCAGTAGGCTTACTGGCAATTGATTTTATTTCCTCTACAAATTTCTCAGTACTTAAATTTCCTCTGCTATAGCTGCCAAGAATCTAAAGAGAATTAAAAAAAACAAAAAACAAAACAACAAAGTCAAGGATACATTTCATAACCTGTTTTAAAAGATACAGTTGAGGCAGGTTGTCAGAGAATATTTGTATGTTCTAGCATCTCAGCACATTGGAGCAATTCAAATTTGATTCTAGATGGGGATTTCATTTAAAAATTATTGCAGCTTCAAGGACAATTTTTTCTTTAGTGATCTCTAGGTTTATGAAGGAAACTACTGAAAATCTGTGTGCTGCTGGATTCAACTTCTGTTTTATGTCTTTCTTTAAATTAAATATAACATCTTTCTTGAAGTTTTATGGTTTTATACCACCTCATTGTACCAAAACAAAGAAAGAGAGAAATGGAGTGACAACAATCCAACATGCATTCAAAATTAATCACAGAAAACAGATTATTTGAGTACAGAATACACAAATATAGTGGAGTTTCAAGAAAAATCTACCATTATTGCTTTCATATTTCTCAATAAAGGTTAACCTCTCATGCTTCTTATTCAGCTACTAAGTTTGCTCGACATGAAAATGACAGCTTTAGAATGCCAGCTCACAGCACAGCCACAATAAACTTGTGTTTTGCTGATGGGTTACAGTTGCCTTTTTTTTTTTTTAATAGGTAACATGTCTATAGAAATTGTTTAGAATATTAAATTTGTCCACTCTCCTTAATATTGCTTTTAACAAAAGGATTTGATTTTAAACTGCCCTCAAACTCTTCCTCCTTTTTCTTCACACAGACACACACCTGTCATCACCAGGAAGACAGAGAGATTGCTTCTCTTATGTGCTATAAAATCAGAAAGAAAATTTTTAATGTTTTTTTCAGTTTATTCCTTTTTTCCTCTCTGAAATAATTATGCTTCCATAAAGATTCTGTGAAATCAACTTCTATAACAGAAATTACATTTAGAAGATGAAACATGCTTTAAAGATTCTGAATTTTCCCATTAAATTTCACTTACAGCAATAGCAAATCTCTGAATGTTTTCATCTTCACAATCATCAATCACTTCTTGTAACCTGTAGTTGTCATGTGATTCCCCATCAGTCACAATAACCATTACTTTTTGTACTCCTCTTCGTGCACCATGAGCCTCTGTAAAAGCTTCTTTCCTAAAGGGAACATAAAGCATTTTGGAGAAAGGCAATGTCAGCACTCCTCACATGCATCATATTTGCATAGCCAACCATAAACTAAAAGACTTTATATTAACTAAGAAGCAGGAAATGGAGATTAATGTTAGCCATGAACAAATACAAACAACTTCAATTGGAACTTACATGGTGGTTCACAGCCAAAGTCTCACAAGCATTCATCCATTATTCACTCATTTGTGACCAACAGCAGAAAACAAAGTGCTGGATAGTGAAAAATTCTTTCCCTCTACAAATAAACTTCTGGCACCTTAAAACAGCTCTTGGCATCTTAAAAAAGATCCAACCAACAACACCCCTTTTCAAAAACCCATGTAGAAAAACCTCACCTAGACTCTGGACCTGACAAGGTAAGGCTGGATTACAGCTCTAGAGGAGAAGGAAGAAAGAAGGGCCTCCTCTTTTTAGAAGAATACCACAAAATTCTAAGACTGGCCATATGAATGAAAGCTGAGATATACCACTGAAGATGGCCAAAAGCGGATTGATAGGAATATTGCAAGAACAGATTTGCTGACAGTTTCTCTATGTACAAGCCTGCAGCTGTTTGTGGTTCACAGGGGCTTTCTGAATGACGTGGTTTCTGAGTACTTGGCAATTCTCAACTTGTTCTGCTTTCATGAACTTGTTCAGACTCCCTCAATCTTCCACTTGTATCTAAGGAAAACATTACTGGTGAATATATAAGAATTTTATTGGATTTAAGGCATCATATCAACAAAACTTTGGCCTGATAATCAAGTAGCTCATCAGAAGGAGACTGCACATTTCACTAAATGGTTGTTTGGAAAGACTGAATGCAATCTTTTATAGAATAAAGTCACGCTTTCTTCATGGAAAAAAAAACAGAAAAGAAAAAAGATAACAGGACAACACGGTACAGTTTGAAATTTTCTGAGAGATTTTGCATTTACTGTCTGTTCTACGAAAGTCACATTTCATTTTTCTCATAAAAGAAGCATTTCTAAATATTGCTATTCCTACAACAGGTCTTTAATCTCCCAATGATCCAGAAGCTGCAAAGACTTAGGATATAAAATTTCTAGGCTTTCTGACAAGGGTGGGCTCAAACATTGCAATAATCAGCTACAAAGAAAACCAATTAGCATTTAAAATTTCAATTTTTTCATTTTTCCTCTGAAAGATTTAATTTCCTTCATCCCTCTACACACACAGCTCCTACCTGCTCCATGTGGACATCAAATATCGTCAGCCCTTTCCTTAGGACTACAACCTTGTTCCATGTCTATTTCTAATTCCACCACTCAAGAGACAGCTGCCTTCCAAAGGTGCCATACACAACTGCTCTATTTGCTGGACAGAGTCTGTTTATCCAATCTCCTCCTAAATGATGTTCGTTCAGTTAAAATGAAGTCAGATGTTAGCCATATCATATTTCTAATACATAAAATGAGAATTGTCATGATATCTGTATATTTGCTTCTCCCACATGCAGGACAATATCCTGTGAATGTACCTTGCCGTATCTATTCCCAGGGCTGTCATAGTTTGCGTGCCACCCCGCTGGCGTATCCTTGTGGCTGCAGCCATAACATCTTCTGTTGTAGAGTATGTATTCAGGTAAAATTCATGGACTACAGCCTGACCATACTGAACAATTCCAACCTGAAACACAGAGTTCATGTTAAAGATCAACTACAGTTAAAGGAAACATCTCTGACTCCTGAAGTGGGGTAAACACCTGTCTGTACCTACAGCCAGGAAGAGAATTGAACTCTGTGTATTTTCCTCGGTATGAAGCACCTATGTATTTGAGCAAGACTGGCTAGACGAACAATCTCATGAAACATTTCAAAGTTTTCTAAATTGCTTTTATTAAAAATTGGAATAAAGCCCAAAGCAGGCTCAACTCTTTGGTCTTCCTGGCTTGCTGTTATCTGCACGGAAACTCTGCTCTCCTCTAGGCAAAGGCAGACCAATGCCCCACCCAAGAGTCACAACTTCTCAAAATTGTTTTCCTTATAGCATGCAAGGTCATGGCTCACTCACAACTCTCTTCATTCCATTCAAATATAATATTCCTACATCTGATAGTTTATTTACTCTAAACCTAGTCTAGAAACAGGAAGACCCAATTACCCTTATCTTGATGAAGACAACAGGGACGTCCATGACATGGACATTCTCCCAGCAGGAGGTAAGTCAAAGTATCACCTGGTAAGTACCAGAGGGGAAAACATGGATAAAACAGAATTTTGTGGCTTCTTGAATGGGGGAGGGTAATGTAAAGACTCTAGATGACCTTAGCAGGAGAAGCCTTTGTGCAAAAATCAACATACGGGATTGGACTCTAACCACAAAATGCCTGAGGGAACCCACTGCAAAACCAAGTGTGAAATAAAAAGAGGTGCAATATTCTTCAATATTAATTAATTTCTCTCATTCATCTCTGTCAGTTTTAATATTTTGGCAAGTTCCTGACAGCTTTTACTGAGAAGAATCTACACATTGTTCCATTAGCATATTTCAGTTTTATGTTATACTTGGCAATTTATAGGTGTTATTTAGGATAATGCAGTATTACGTGGCATTTATGTCTCACTCATCTATTATTAATAGCACTCTAGCATTTAGGTTCTGTAGATCAATAAGACCTCTGGGACGTTTTTGCCATCATATTATTTTAGAAATGGTTTAGAATGTACTTTGCAATTGCTTTACAGTTGTGGGGTTTTTTTCAGGTACTTTCATAGCCTCTCAGATTCTTCACAATTTGGTTTTGCTTGTAGAAGAGTTAGAGTTGGATAAATATTTTGCACTGAACATTAGTATCATTATAAAATGCTAGTTACATGTGATTATGGGACTATAATTACAGTGGAGTGTGGTAGCAAAATCCCACTGAATTTCTGTATCCTTTCGAAAACACAGCCAAATCTGGAAGAACTGATGTAAGTTCAAAGTTATGACAAGTTGTTCCCTTTAAGATATTTAAATTGTTTCTTGGAGGTATGCCCTCTTCCACCTGCAGCTGAGAGAATGCAGAGGCTGCATGTTCTCCTGAGCAGCAGACCATTAACTCTGCACAAATGTTTACAGAACCGGCCAGGGCACGCTCTGTATTACCACTCAGAGCAGTCATGTGGCACAGACTAACCTCAGGATGAAGATGAAAATTTTAACCTGTTCCCTCCAACACAACTATTTTGTGGCATGCATTTAAAGGGACATACAGTATTATCTGAATAGGATTATATTAGTCTTGTAAAAAGACTGCAATTAACTGGCAAGAGGCTTTCATCATGTTTGGTCTTTTGGAGCAGGAGGAGTGCCTTAAGAATTCCAGTATCAAACACCAAGTGTAGACAGAGACTATTGTATGCTAGGGAGCCTGTCAGTGTGGATTCACTGGCTCCTTATTTGCAGCTTTGAGGATTTATTGGTATCAAAAATGAAATCATACATTGACTGCTGCCAGTGCGAAAAGTATCTGCCAGTCAGTCTTCCATGATAGTAGAGACCCATGTTGGTTTTGTCATTTTCCTAAAATGATTGCAGGCTGACACTGAGTTGTATCATTTCCTATTTGAAAGGAAACATCCCTGATCACAGCAAATAAACATTTTGAGCACTTCCTTCTCAGGAAGTGAATGGGAAGAACATCTGAGTCTGAAACCTGCACTGTGTTGCATAGCTTGTAAATCAGGAAGGAAAGGGGGCATGTGGTTATCTTATGGGATACAATTGTTATGTGGGACCCTTCCTTAGCACTAGCTTTGAAAACACTGATCATCTTGTTCTACATATTCCATGGCATCAAAGGTGAGCCATTCCTCAATAAAAGGTAACAAAAAGCCCACTAGAACTGACAAAATGCTACAAGACTTCATGTTCCAGTCTCCTATAGGATCACAGAATAAAGTCCACCTTGTAAAATTAGAACTATATTTTATTAGATAGCAATGAAGGTTTGAGCTTCTGCAGCCTTTTTATCTTATGGAAAACTACAAGTGACACATCTACATGATGCAAATGTGTCTATGTGGAACTTCAGCAAGACCCTGAAAATTATGCTTACAGGCATTGTATGTTCTGATTTTCTTATTTAATTTAAATCTGGAAAATGCAAGAGTACTACACAGAAGGGTGTAATTCTGCTCTGCTAGAGGACCTATTATTTTTCCCAGCATTACTGACCATAATCTGTTGAACATCTTTGTAATTCTTAACTTTGTGTTCCCTTCCCCAGCATTCCATGGCTTTTACATTACACAAGGGAATAATTCTTTAATTGTCCCCAGTTCCTGTGAAAAGTGTTGTACAAGAGAACAGGCAAGTGAAAGACTGTTCTATTTGGGACAAAACAGGGCAACAATTTATTGTTTATAAGTGAATACAGCCCCTTACTTGGAAAGTACATTCTGGCTTTCCCAATAACCTATTAAGCTAATTGATTTGGCAAAAAATAACAACAAAAAAAATAACAAAATGAAAGGAAAACCATTTAGTACATGAAATCATGAGTTAAGATTTTCAACATTGGGATGAGGAGGAAAATCAGAAATATTTTTGGATGTACTTATATTTAACATAAAAGAAAAACAGATATGCCTTTGGAAGCACTAATGGCTAATAGCTTTTATCATAAGGAGATCTTTATAAAGATATCTGAAATGAAAAAAAAAAAGAATTAATTCTCCTCCATTTTATTTACTTCAAGGCAGAGGTTACTTGAAAACTATTGCAAAGATCTTTCTTCATCTTGAATCCTTGTAATACCTCTCAAGTATACATCAGTTCTTCTGAAGACAGAACTAACCATAAGATATGACATGGCATGACTTATTAGTCTACTGATACAGTTCCTTTTGAGAAATAATAAGTTCCAGGCCAAACATTTATAACTGCCTATGTCATATAGTAATGAAAAATAAAACCTGTCTGAAAACTTCTGAAGGCCATTTCAATATTGCTTAAAGCTGGAATTGAACTTATCAAAGTTTCTGCTTTCTCTTCTGAGAGAAATCCACAAAAGGTTACTCTTATGTAAAGGCTTAAAAAACACCCTACGCCTTCATATTAAAAAGGCAATTATCTCCACAAAAGTTAAAGAAGAGGAAAAAAACCTGTCTTGTGTTGCAGTTAGTGGAGAAAAGACAGGCAAAATATTTTTATTTTCTTCCCACTTATACCATTCTTTCTTTCATAATTCCTCCTTTCTTTTTCCACTTTTCTATCACCACTTTCCCTTTACTTTTTTTATCCCAAGGCCTAAGATATGCAGCTTAACCATCAGTATGATGATGTAGATTATCTGGAGAAGGTAAAGAGGAAGAGAAGGAAATGCTTCTGAAAAAAAAAAA
>VZRE01006274.1:14273-30398 GCA_013396775.1 Cephalopterus ornatus | reverse complement strand
TCCCAGGTGCAGAATCCAGAATTTCCCCTTGTTGAACTTCATATGGGTGGTGATTTCCCAGCCCTTTAATTTATCAAGGTCTCTTTACAGAGCCTCTCTGCCTTTGAGGGAATCAACAACACCTCCCAGTTTTGTGTCATCTGCAAACTTGCTTAGTATCCCTTCCAGTCCTGTGTCCAAGTCATTTATGAAGATGTTGAAGAGCACAGGGCCTAAGATGGAGCCCTGTGGAACTCCACTAGTGACAGGTTCCCAGTCTGATGTGACCTCATTCACAATTACCCTCTATGCTTGATCTGTGAGCCAACTGCTTACCCACCACATGATGTGTTTATCCCGCTGTGTGCTGGACATCTTGTCCAGAAGGATCCTGTGAGAGAGAGTGTCGAAAGCTTTACTGAAATTCAAAAAGATTACATCAGCTGGCTTCCTTTTGTAACATTTTTTAATGAATCAGGAAAAAGCAAGTGCTAAGAGGAAATAAATGTTGTATACCAGCTTCCACACCAAATAAAGAAATACTTACTAGATCAATCTAGAAAAAAGAAAAATGATGGCACTAACAATTTATTAGTAATATTAAAATAGCATGAATTCGCTAGGCAATCGCAGGTTAAAAAAAAAAAAGAATTTTTTATTTTAAGTGAAACATCACTTTTGGGAAAAACATTATTTGTAAATAGCAACTACTTTTGAATACAGTTCTGTGAAGCTGTAAGTACAAACAGTAACTAAGTTGGGAAGAAAGATCAAATTTTTTTTTGACTCCTTAAGGCTCATTATTTCTATTTTGAGAGAAACTAAAAAAATTGAACCAAAGCATCATCCCTGGCTTGCTGGTTGTTTTTGGAGGTTTTTTTTAATTTGCATCAAAATGCAGAACATGTCAAATTTGCTGATCAGCCTGAAACCATGACTTTTATGGTTTAAACTGAAGGACTGCATTTACGACCGTTTCAGTTTAATATTTGCAAGTGTGAAAAATACCAAAACACAAACTGAAGCTTACAGGTAACTGATAAATACAGTTCTAATCTTGACATCTTTGTTTCACATGTGGGCTAAAAAACTCCAAAAGTAAACACACATGAAAATAATTTAATAAATAAGCAGCATTATGCTTGTTTTGGATTTCTTTTCTCTGAAAAGCAAATACAACTTCACATGTTTAACCTTTTATTCTATTAAAATGGTAAAAAAAAATTATCTAAGCCACATGTGCAGCCAAAAGCATTAAAAAGTTAAGATATCAGTATTACAGGGCAGCCAGGAGAATGCTAAATAAATGTTCTAAATAGTCATTAAAGTTGAAACACTAAAACTACTCTGAATAGAGACTATTGAGCACAGATCCATTCAATCTTTAATGGACAAGAATCACAGGTACTGTAGCATGCAACATCTCGCTCTGTTTCCAACAAGATCTGATTACAGAAGGAGCCATTATCTTCTTCAAAACCTCAGGAACTTTTATCCTGACGAGTCAACAGAACTCTGGTTTTCAGACTGTAGGAGCAGGTGCCACCAATTTATGCCACCAAAGCTCCAATTCAAATTTTCTAAGTTCTTCATTTTTGTTAGAAAGAAAAAAAGGTTTTGGGTATGCTATTTCTATGACATAGAGGAGATTGCTAAGAACCTGATTTTAAAAAGAAAAAATGAGGTCATGTATCATTATTATGATTGATTTTTTTCATCTTATCTCAAAAGCTACTGTACTATGTCCTTAATCCTCTGCAAATGGATGGTTGTTAGCCATAAATTGTCCTTATATTTAAAAGCTTTGCACTAAATATTAAGTGTGCTGTTAGAGGTGGGGATGATGAAGAATACAAAAGATGGAGGAGAGATTTAGAAGTGAAAGACCTGCTTGAATATGAAACCCCTGTGTGATGATGTCTTGGACTGATTAGAATTGTTGCGGTTTGGTTTTAAAGTTGTGTTTGAAGATTATTGTATTTCCCCCATTATATGTATCCCATTTATTATATGAAAATCCCGTTATTCTCTATACCCTTAAATCCTATTTTCCTATTGGCCAGTTCCTGCTGCACTGCAGGGTTTTCCTTATATGGCTGCTCCTTCCTTATTTGGTTATACCCTTCCCCCATTTTTCCTATATAGTTCTGTTATGCATGCTCCTCCCCTATTACGCCCCTTCTTCTAGCAAGTTCTACTCCTGCCATATAAAAGGCAGGAGCCATTTTAATAAAGAGGCCATTTTTTTACACCAGTCTCCTGAAATGGTGAACCCTTTTTTCCCTTAGGACTGTCAGTGCACCTTTTTTTTTTCTTTTGGCATAATACATCCCTTCTGCATTTCAACCTTTCAAAACAAAACCAAAATTACCTAAGTATTCACATCCATTTCCTGATTCATTATCCAGGTCTTTTCTGAATTATTTCAGTGGTGCTACAGCATCCACAGGTATTTCAGACAGATATAACTGGAGGCATCAGTTACAGCCATTTAATAATATGCATATCCTCCTTTTGGTAGATAAACAAATGAAAGGTGCTAGAAGATTTGCTTCTGCCTAGTTCCACTCCTGCAGGTACAATAATGCTTTATAGATGGCTTGCCAAAAACTAGCAGAGAAGATGCTGCCATAGCATTATAACTGTTTAATCAGAGAGAATTTTCAATTTATTTTTATGTAATCTACAATTTTTATAGATTTCATTGGGAGAGTGGGAAGAAACTAACCTTAGTTTTCTCAAAGAAAAATAATTAGTGGTCTGCTAAATAGCTATATCGAAAATACAGCTAAAATTTACTGCGTTGTTCAGAAGTCTCTATTAAAACTTGTAACTGATGAAGTCCAGGTTGCTGATTAAAGTGAGCAGGCAAGCCTCCCACCTGGGGAGGCAACAGGCAGAAACTGAGGCACAGAAAGTTCTACCTGAACACAAGGAAGAATTTCTTTACTGAGTGACTGCACACTGGAACAGATTGCTCAAGAGAGGCTGTGGAGTCTCTCTCACTGGACATGTTCAAGAATCCTCTGGATGCAATCCTGTGCAATGTGCTCTAGGATGACCCTGTTTGAGCAGGGAGGTTGAACCAGATGACCCATTGTAGTCCCTCTCAACCAGATCCATTCTGTGAATGTATGAATACTGCATATATTCAAAGTAATACATTCACATTTCTTTGTGCAAAGAATATCCAGCTGGAGAGCGAATGTGTGTCTGTACTTGCCAAGGGGTAGGTCAGACGGTTCCTGTTAAAAGCTTTGCAAAAGGTCTCTTTAACCTGGTCTATTGCCCCTATCCAAACAAGAGAATTCTTATGGACTTGGGCAAGAAAAAAAGGAGTAGCAAGGGAATAAGAAAATTAAACTAATCCTTCCATGGAAAATGTTTAAGGAGATAAGCAGCAGTAGATGTAAGTAAAAAACATTTCAGATAGGACATTTTAAAATAAATATTTGTCATTTTAAAATATAAGTATATTGCAGATCTTTGCTTTACTTTCATTAGCTGTGTTTTCAGTAAAGAGAGAAATTACGCTACAAAACCTCAAGTGGAAAATTTGTTTAATTTCTGGGTCACAAAGCCTGGGAAAAAGTTTCTTCTCCCATTGGACTCATGCAAGATTTGCTGATATTTTACAGTTGTATGAGGTACCTGAAAATACAAATGCTAACAGGAACAAATAAGAGGCATGGATGCAAAGGGCCATTTATAGTACTGGTTTGGATCAAGCAGTTTAATGTGGCTCACATCAATGACCTGAGCATTTCTAACTAGCTACAAGAAAGTCTAACTCATCTGAACAATATCTGCTCACTTTTTTGGTTCTATTTAAATAACAAAATTGTATAAAAATAACCCATTCCAATCTAAGACAAGAGAAATATAAATCTGTTTGTCCATTTGCAACATAGTTTTAATGTTGTCTCCTCATGTTTGTTGACTTTCAGCAATGCATATCAACACAA
Organism: Cephalopterus ornatus; assembly: GCA_013396775.1. Taxonomy (NCBI): domain Eukaryota; kingdom Metazoa; phylum Chordata; class Aves; order Passeriformes; family Cotingidae; genus Cephalopterus; species Cephalopterus ornatus. Next base: position 26,454 of record VZRE01006274.1, on the reverse strand, counting down.
CTGCTGAAAGCCAGGTAAAATCCCTGGCCTTCCCAGGCCCTCTGCCTTTCCCAAAACCAGCCCATCCTCTAATCCAAGCAGCCACAGAAAGGATCACCAGTTGCTGGGGGAGAGCCAGAAGATGCCTGGGGTCACACATAGCCAGCCCACGCACTGCTGTCACTGCACAAAGTTCTTCTAAAAGGAGGGTTAAAAAAGGTCATTTTTCTTGAGCAGTTCTTTTAACAGTCATAAATCACCTTGGTCACCAATTTTACAACAGCTGCAGCCAGTATATGAAGCTAATGTGTTTGTTGACATCCCCATACACCTGCACCATGAGAATTACATGCTTTTCACTGGGTAATTTTTATCAGATTTTTCTTGACAATAGCCTATTCTGTTTGTATTATGCAAAGTGAGTAAGCTTCCACACTGTACCTAACCTTCTTACAACAACATGAAAGTAGACTGGCACAAATAAATAAGCCTCATTGTCTTCATATCAACAACAATCTCCTCATAGTTTCAGGGACTGAAACTATGCTGCTAGATGAGTTTATTCTGCTATATTAAACACCACTGATTTTACTATTTGTTTCACACTTTCTTTCACATCAGAGAAATTGCTTCATTTTGTCAGCTAATACTTGTGACAAAAAGCAGTTGAATTTGTTCAGGAAAAACAAGTCAAATTACCTCTGTATCCAGAAACCTACAGAGAGAGTAGATGCTATTAGTTTTTTAATAAAGTAAGCCAAAGTAACGCATTCACAAGACTACAAAAAAGCCCACCCAAAACACCCCAAGACTCGCTATTTATCAACCCATGTGCAGTGAATCACTGGTGGGCCATACATTACGAAATGCTACAACTGCAGAACGTTATGAAAAGGCACAAACCTCCCTGTGAATGGGAAGGAAACAAAATTGGGGAAGATGAAAAATAATAAATATTGAAAGCGTGCCAGCTTATACTTCATTGAAAATATTCCCAATATTCTGGGAGCATTGGAAAAAGAGCATGTGGATTATTTTCGAAATAATAAGAGCACCTCAGGTGATTTTCTAAAATTATTAGGTTATCCTCTGGTTGTTAAATACTGTAGCATGCCAGGAGATACCACAGGTTCAAGGAGAGCAGCACAAACATACAAAAAGTAACTCTGACCACGTATGCTCCATTCAGTTCTTGCTGCACCTGCCACAGAGGCTTGATGTTGGTATGACAGGTATGCATTAAAGACTGCTAAAGATAGAGCTGCTGAATGTACTTGTTCTCTGGAACGGTCTGGCCTCATTATGGCACAGTTTATTTTGGCTGACTGAAATAGCTGTTAAGAACTTTCAGCAATATCCACAGAAAATGATGTGGTTGGGCACAGTCTGCACTTGAACTACATGGTGAGAAAAAAACCCCCACCAACACTCAAATAACTAAGTGTAAGTTCTGTTGCCTTTTCTTATTTACTTTTATTTTTATATTTTCAGTAAGATCAATACGATCTAGTTCATGAGAACGTTCAGAGAAAGGTTGTGCCATCCACAATGGCCAAACTGCTGCTGCCACCTCTCTGCTGCTGTTAAACAAAATCTCCTCTAATCCTGAAGCAGGGTCTGCACTAAGTGACATGGGCAATCAGCTGCATCTACAGGCAAGGCATGAGAGATAGGCCGTGTCACTATTCATGAACACCCAAAACCAGAATATGCCACTCACCAAGCACTTGGGAGAAACTGCCCAATGTGACTTTTCCAAAGCTATCAAATCAGGGAGAGGTGGGTGTTAAATTAGAATGGAATATGTTAATAGCTTGTAAACAGAAAAAAAAGCATGAAAAATTCTCAGTAATCTGTTCACAATAATAATTTCAGCTTTGCTTCTCAATAATACATGCATTTCCACTTCAACTGCTGTATGAAAGAGCCTAACAAGAGAAAATACAGCAAAAGTTCATTTTCCATACCTACCTCTTCTAGAGACTACCCCTCCACCCCAGTAGATGAAGAGATCTGCATCTGAGCAGCTTTCACTGAAGTTGGCCCATTTTAACTGACCTCTCTAATGTTTTTGTAGAAAGGTACTTTTGATACACCACCACTACCTAGCCCAGGTTTGACATAGTGTTCCTGGAGGAAGTACTGTTGGGCCATATACCAGCCATCCAGTAGAACAAATACTGTTTGCAAAAAACTCCTCGTTACATGGAATTGCAAATCCCATGCAAAGAAAGTTCACTGAACTGTAAACATCGTTACCAAAGACTAAAACAGAGGGACATGGAGATTTAAATTAACATTAAACTTTTAAATTATGCAGTTGACAGACATTAGAGTACATCCAGATACAGCAATGTGAAGCAGCTATTTGAATGTCGTGTCTTAACTTCCCAGGCAACCAAATGATAAAATACAACCTAGAGAGGTCTATGTTCAGCTGCCATTCTAGGTGGGAAAACATTCCCCTTGTTTGGTTTTTTTTCAGACACACCCCTTAGAACTGGCTTCTGATCTAGACAACTTACAGCTGTTTTGGACTAAAAACGTAAGACTATAAAACTTGAAAGTGTCTCACATCCATCAGAGTCTGCATCTGTTGGCGTACAGACAGACATGCAGTTCAGCCAAACTTACATTGACCTCATTCGAGTTAATGTGGTCTGACTGCCTGTCTGCCAAGTCTTGCAATCATAAGCCTTTATTCTGCAAGGTTTTAGATGATACCAAGCTGAGTGGAGAGGTTGACAGGCCTGAGGAACAGGAAGCCATCCAGAGTGATGAGGCCATCCAGAGCCATTGAGAAGTGGGGACATGTAAGCCTCAGGGTATTCAATGAGGCCAAGTGCAAAGTCCTACACCTGGGTCAGAGCAACCCCCAGTATCAATACAGGTTGGGGGATGAAGAGACTGAGAACAGCCCTGACAAGAGGGACCTGGGGGTGCTGGGGATGAAAAACTGCACATAATCCAGTTATGGTCACTCACAGCCCAGAAAGCCAATTGCACCCTGGGCTGCATCAAAAACAGTGTGGCCAGCAAGTCAAGGGAGGTGATTCTGCCCCTCTGCTCTGCTCTTGTGAGAGCCCACCTTGAATACCATATGCAGCTCTGGAAGGGCACAGGAATACATGAACCTGTTGGAGTCAGTTCAGAGCAGGGCCATGAACATGATCAAAGGGATGGAACACCTCTCTTATGACGACAGAGTGAGTTGTTCAGCCTGGGGAAGAGAAGGCTCTGGGGAAACTTACTGTGGACTTTTCAGTACTTGATGGGGGCTTATACAAAAGATGGGGATAAACAGTTTAATAGGATCTATTGCAATGGGACAAGGGACAATTGTTTTAGACTAAAAGAGAGTAGATTTGGACTAGAGAGAAGGAAGAAATTTTTAAAGATGAGGGTGGTGAAACACTGTAACAGGTTGCCCAGAGAGATGGTAGATGCCCCCTTCCCTGGAGCGCGTTTAAAGTCAGGTTGGAAGGGGCTTTGAACAAGCAACTTGATCTAGCTGAAAATGTCCTTGCCCATAGCAGGGGACTAGGACTAGATGATGTTTAAAGGTCCGTTCCAGTCCAAACCAGTCTGAGATTCTATTACTTTGTGAAAATACTAACTGGATTCAGCTCCAGATAAAAATCATTTATCTCTTAAGGGATGTATTCCAATCTGTGGGATATCACACCCATGGAGAACTGAAACATGAACTCTAAAAACTGTCATACACAGTAAGCTGAAATGCATATATATATGTCTATATATACACACATATATATGATTTTACAATGCTTCCTGTTTACCAACATGGTGCTTGAGGGATAGCCAAGGGCTGTGGGTAAAAACAGCTGTGTAAAACTAAGGTTACAAGGATGAGGCTGAGAAGTAGACAGGAAGCTGCAAAGTCACAGGCTTCTGGTTCAATGCAGGCAGATAGCCCAGCTCTTGGTCTTTAATTGGCACTTACCTAAACTACGTGATTCTCTCTTGCTTGGATTAGATACTTCATCTGAATGATTACTTTCCTAACATTTAGCAGCACACTAAGAACAGCATTCCTTTCTCCTGGTATTTTAGGCCATAAATGTTAAAATGAAAAATTTTTCTCTAGGGAAAGAATTTGGTACTTTCCCCCCAGTGTATCCTGGTCCATCTACACCCCTGAGATTTCTCACCAAAAACTCTTGCAGCAAAATTGTGTATCAACAAGTGAACTTAGCCACAAGAATTTTACACCTTGGACATTACTACTGAAACCTGTTTCATGCACACTATGATTAACTTCACAGTTTTTATTAAATTATATCCTTAACATATAAAAACAATAGGATAAGACTGTAAAAATGTTTCTAAAAAACTAATTCTGATATTTTAAAATACCAGCATGAATGATGTGTCTGAAAACTGATGCTTACTTCATCTGATGCAAGTGCTGAATTCAATTCATTCCTTCTTCCAGAAACTGACTGTATCCCAGGGTTATTTAACATTTAAATTTCAACATGGTGCAATGCATTTTTTAATAAACTTTTGTCTGGTTGAGGACAATAATAAAATGCTAATGTTCTTCTGCATTCTGCCCTTGTACACACTGAAAAGAAAAAAAAGAAAAAAGAAAAGAAGAATTGAAATTCCTGTCAATTTTCCTGTGTCATGGGGAAATATAAGGAAAGGAAGAAGGCTGCATGGGCTGTCCTGGCCAATTTAATCAAAGAATTAAATATGACCTGTTTGCTATGCCTTGTGATTCCAATCACAAGAATATCTTCAAATTTCGGGAACAGCACTCTTCATCAGTCTTTTAGACTTTCAAGAAGTTCAAGCCAAAGCTCATTTCCTACAGTACCTGCTGCAGGTCTCTTGCCCTTCTGGCTGTCTCCCGATGAGCATCTATGCAGTCCCACAGTCAAATCACGTTTACCAAAATGGTCTCAAAGTGCTACTACGCTTCTGGTGAAGTAGTATCTCAGTTACAGAATCAGAAAATTACAGAATCATTAAGGTTGGAAAAGACCTCCAAGATCGTTGAGTCCAACCTTTGAGCAGTCACCACCTTGTCTAGATTAGAAGTTGTCTAATTAGAACTGGTTTATTTTTTACGTAATGTAAATATTTTTATATGTATGTAAATATTCCTGAACTAAATGCATTTTTAAAATTTCAAATTACTGTTTCAATATGAGACAGAAGTGGTCGCCTTTAGATTTTGAATTCAGGCTTCCTCTGACACAATCCTGTTTTGCTTTTTTACCTGCTTCCTCAGGAAAAAAAAGCATGAAGTTGCGAGGAATGACAAACATTTTTTTTTCTCCCTTCCTCTTCCAGTTGAAGGTATACAGTAGATGGACCCTAATATGGAGCTTTGCAGTAATTCAGTGCCAGGGGTACCTCAGCTGTCATACCTGATACTCGTATCTTAACCTGAGCAGCTCTTACATTATGGTTTTATTTAGAATTTACCTTGCAAATTCTTCAATTTAAAGTGTCTTTTTTGGGGCTTGAATACAACAAAGAAAAGGTTACATCATTTAGACAGGCTGGCAGTCTGTGTGCACTTCCCTGGGGAATGACTTCCGGAAGAAGATATAAGCGGCATGTGGTATGGCTCCACTCTACAATCTTACTGACAGATTTTCTTTACAGCAGATACTGTTATGTGGGAAGATGGCTGGGGGGTAAAAGTTAGAGGAAACTAAGAAGCTGTATTCACATCCTAACAGAAGTTATAATGGTACAGAGATTATAGGGTAAAATGCAGCTGTTACTCCCTGGATGGAACATGGCAGCTCCATGATGATTCCCCACACAACAGTAAGCACCTACTAAGAAGGATAGAACAGAGAGTGAACCAGAGTAGAGACACTGCATCCAGGGTCTGTAGAAATCTTTGCAGGGAGGGCAACTAGATGATAAACTGTACAGCACCTGTGAACCAAGGGAGATAGATGTCCTGCTGTTGAGCCAACAAGTGGTGAAATCTCTCTCCTTGGGTGAATTTGCTTCATTAAAGCCTAACTGTAATATTAACGCACACCTCCATTCCAAAGTTACCTGCCTCCAAGGTATGACCATGCCTCACTGACCATGCACTCTATATTTTATTGGCTGTATCTTTAAAAGCAAAGTGAGAGAATTTTACACCAATCAGTAACAAAGCTAGGCATGATAAAAGTCACTCAAGCTCCACCTAAACATGAAAAAATACTATAAAAGTAAATCAAGAATGGGGGAAAAGTGAGAGGAGACTCTATAGTAACTTCTGGGATCAGTCAATGGGCTGAACCTGTCTTCTCCCGCATAGGGACACCTATTGGGTAAGAACCGTACTCTACATGCACTAAACACTCGGATTAGAGCTTGTCTTGTGTATTGCTTTGAATATGTTTTTGTAGTCAGGTACTATCACTGGCAATCCTTGAACCTTAACCTGTTCCTATTTTATACTAATGAAGAGTATTATTCCATAAACTGTTAGCATGAGTCCTTCACCAGCACTGGTTGTTGCCAGCAGCAAGTAACACACTGGAATTAAGTGGGAAGACGCACTGAGGGGTCTCCTTTATGCTGTTGGCTTAGCCTCCTGAAAAGGGCAGTCAACCACCCTCTAACAGGACTGTTCAGGGAATGGTCCCCATGACAAGATGCTGACAGACTGGTCGGGCACAAGGGTCTCAGGTTTCCTGAAGCACTGACAGACAAATCAAATACTCGGGGTTGAGGAAATCTCCCCCTTTCATGTGACAGTCACTATTCACAAGCAGTGATGCCAAAACGCAGTTGCCTTTCAGAATAATAATCACAGTAATTGGCTTTAGAACTGTTGATTTACCAGGCTACTTTATGTTACAAGACTAAAATGGTAAAACTCTACGAATACAATATACAATGACAACAAAAGGAAAAAGCATGCAAATCTTTATTCTGGCTGTAAAGATTACTGCAGATTATATATGTGAACTACTTTGGTCTTTATTGTAATCTACTCTGTTTTACATTATTTCACTTTACTATTACTGCTACTAATCTTCTGCATATAATAAATCCTAAAATCCACCAAGAAAAGGAAAGAAAAAATTCAGTTGCTCCATAAACAGGAAGCTTTCCCCTCAAGGAGAATGCTGACCATAATCATCCTTACTTGTTGAAACAGTGATAAAAGTTGATTGAATTATGAATGAAATTATATCCCTTTTTTTCTCTCCTTATTTATCAAAATCTGGAGTTCTTAGAAAAAAATACAATTGTTTCCCCTTCCAAGGCATGTATTACTATCCTTTGTTTTTTCTTTTTTTAGTGAAACGCAGAGACTGAAGAATAAAATGTTCCCAAACCAAAAAGGTAAGTCATGACTGGAACTTAGGTATTAAAGAGAAATAAAAAGCAGTCTATGTCTATTGAATTCTCTGCTTGTTGCCATGCAGGTGCGTTTATGATTACCTCATAACCCGCTGCTACTTTCCTCTCTTAGCAATTTTATCACCTTTGCACAATAAAGTTTCCTAGGTCAGCATTGGACTGATTTGCCTGTTGCAAGTAAATACAAAACTTGTAAAACATTTTGTTTACAAAAAGCTTTAATTCCACTTGTAATTTATCTATTTCTTATTCACATTTTTCACTCTTTTTTTCATAAATTCTATCAAATTACATGTCCAGATATTTAAATCTCTTATTTTTCAGTGGGAGTGGTACAGTTTACTGTGGACAATATCACAACACCAATGCTTAACAGTGGGTAGGTACTGTGGTATGGCACTGACACCTGGAACCTGCTCAAGAAGTTGTCCCTTACACACCCACTGACACCAAAGATGGTATCCCTGCAAAGGCAGGGCTTGGGCCCCTGTGCATTTCAGGGTTGGTGGTGGAGAGGCACATCTAAAAGTGCTCAATCTCTCCTGTAAATGACACTGTTACCTCAGAAACTATTGTGGCTGGGCAGTAATTTGATTGGGAGAAAAACACTTCAGCCAAAACACCGCTTTTGTGCAAAATACATGACATTTTTAATAAGATCCTGTAAAATTCTACAACACTGGTAAATTATTTCAATTATGAATATGGCTTGTACCTTCTACATGGCTATTTTCACATAATTTCATGATGTCAATATTACCAATGCGACATATACTATATCTTTGTCATAAGTCACTAAACACAGCTGCCACTTAGTATTGCTTGAAATATTTTTTCTCCTCTGAGTGGCTCATAAAGGTGATGATTAAATCTAGGTAAAAGAGTATATGTTACCTTTCATTTTAGTAACTTAAATATTCTTTTTATATTGTTACAGTAAACTTTTACAACAAATCACAATCTGTTGTGGTGCTGTGAAAACTTGAAATATGCTCAAAAATATTTCACACATATTTACTTGAATTCCATAGGAGGCATTGTTTTGCCCATGTCTAGTAAAAAAGCCATTGCTTTTTAGAAGTAGTAAGGGGGTTGATGAAGAGAGAGTGTTTGTTAACTTCTGTCTCCCTTGCTGAAACCAGGCTAAGAATCTGTGCAAATCTGATTTTTTTTTTAGAAGTTATATGGAACTGCAGATAAAATGAGCCTTCAAAGACAGATCTCAGAATAATGTTAACAGTAGTCATTTGGAAATCTAGAGACCTTTTACCTGCCATTTATGAGCAACTGACTTACTTACCCATAGAAAGTGGAGGAAATAAATTCTAAGGGCTACTGAAACTGACATTTTCAAGCAACTAGCCCAAGGATTTTCAGAATAATGTCTGTAATTGAAATACAGTGGGAGAAACTGCCTCTTTGACCCATATGGGTGTTTTGATTAAATGTGCATGCACTAAACTATGTCAAAATAAGGTAGCATGTCAGCTGGCTCAAGAAATAATAAACTAAATTCATGCAGTCTGTGATTCTTCTGAAGACAGCAGTATACTTCAAGGGACAGATTCAATCCAAAGCGTTTCCTTAATTTTTTTTTTCTCAAGGCTGGGAGAGAGACCATGAATTCAAAGGCAGCTGGAAAAGCTCCTCTGCCTGGCTTGCACTAAGTTGGCAGTAGCTCTTAGCACTGGGTGCAGTAAAGACAAAGTCTGCTGGAAATAGTTTTCAGTGGGCTGTTTGGCCAGATCCAGACCCTCTTTGGCTCAATGCTGGCCTGGCCCGAGGTTTAAAATAATCTGCTCAGTGGGAGTGAGCAGACATCTTCATTTCAGGAACAGAAGTTTCTGAGACTGCTTTTCAGAGTCAAGTCTTCCACCAAAGCAAGCTTAGCTGATTCTCTATCCTGAATGCCTTTCTGACTACTCCGTTCTTGCCTTGTAGACCAGAAACTGCCAAAAACTCCTCCAGGGCAAACCTCAAAGACTTTCACCAGGAACTCTCCCCCAGAGTCTTTACCTGGGTAAAGGCGAGGCTCACAGCAGCCTATACTCGAACAGGCAGACCTGGACTGATATCCAGAAATACGGTGTTTTCTGAATATGCACTTTACCCATGTTTTTCACCACATATGGGAAGACAAAGAGGCTGGAAGATTATAGAAACTGAAGGAGCACAGATTTGAAGGCAACACCCAGCCAAGCACTTTGTCTACATGAGACCTGACTTTTCTATAATCTCTGCCTAAGATCGGTGTCTGGATGACAAACAATCAGCCAAACTTGACTACAGACAACACCTCTGTGTGTGGTCCAGGTGTTGTTTTTGATGGTTTGAGTGTCTTCAAATCCAAGCCATCTTCACTTCATCTGGAAGAATTCTTCCAAAGGCCAAACAGAAACAGACATCTACTGGGATCCTGACTTTAGAAACATAGCATTTACATGCAAAATTTAACAGCTTCCCAAATATTTCACAACTCACTTTGGTTCAAAAGGTTTATGTTTGAACTATAATAGTTCAAGCAGAGGACCACTGTATATATTTTCTTTTGATACTGGGTCATTAAAAATTATAGCCAGTCACTATAATATCAAACTGAAAACAGCCATTTTCCTTCTGAGTCACTTGAACTAAAGACTCCAGTATAACCCTACTCCATCCTACCAAACAGATTTCACTTTAAAGACTGGATTGCACATGGCATTCACTAGTGAGGACATGTCTGAAATGATATAGCATAGGCTGTATGATACTCACTGTTATGTACAAAATCCGTTTGGCCTACGTGTGGCCACCAAACCAGCCACAGTGGAAATGCCAAGTAGGAAGAAGGTAAAAATTAAAAAAGGCCCTAGATAACATCTCTAGCTTACACCATTCTCATTGTTCCTGTGTACATAAATTACAGTTCAGCAGAGTGGGTGTAAATAGCTCTGAAATGTGAATGTGGATTTGAAAGGATTGTATTGACTCTGCTGAACAGCAAAAGATGCTACAAGTGCTGTTTAGCACAAACAATGAAACAAGATGTTACTACAACAGAAGTTGATACTGACTTCTGCTTCTGCTGGCCAGCATTTTCAATACAAGGCTCTTGTGCCTTTTCCATTTTTTCTGCCAGTTTGTTTGTTTGCAAGAAATGTTTTTTTCCTTTCTAAGACCCTCACTATTTTGAACAGGTCTGTGAAGACTGCAGAAACCATCTGGATGGTCATGTCCCTTTTTTTTTTTAATAGCTCTATCAAATTGTGTTCGGGTTCAGTAATTTTTATAATATTTTATAATCCATCTGTTTCCCATCCTTCAGCTTCATTCTTCTGAACAGTGCTGACAGTCTGCCAAACTAACTTGGCACAGACACTTGCAAGGCTGGAATTTGTGGCCACATATAAGTATTTATAAGGGTTGAATCTCCAGTTCTCTGTGCATGTGAGCATTTTTTAGTTGAGAGAAGTAAGAAAATACTAATTAATCTTCTGTCACCACTGCCCAAGTCAAAAAATGAGCCTAATAAGTCATATAGTTTATACTACATTCTTGTTGTGGAAAAGGTTATTCACCAAAGGTTCTTTGCTTCCAGTTCAACAGAAGGTATTTCATGCTGTCGAATTGCCCCTGAAGTCACTCTGCGGTTAGTCAGAGAGCAGGAGCTCAGCTGTGGGCAGCAAGACAAGGTGAGATTCACAACAGCCTATGCCCAAACAGTGAGACCTGGACTGATATCCAGAAATACAGTAAATACGGTATTTTCTGAAACTATGAGGGATGTGCTCATTTCTCAGTTTTGCAGAGCCCCATTACAACTGTTTTCATGCTACATGATAACCATTTGGGGTTTTCTCCAGCCACGTCCAGTGTCATCTTTACTGCTAAAACTGCATCTCTCAGCAGTTATGAAACACAAATTCACTCACATCATCATTTTGTTTCTTCTCTGTGAGGGATAAATTTCTTGGCTATCTGTTTGAGTGTAAGATTCACAATGTTATCCTGAGAAATGTTTGAAACTGTAGATTCTAGAGAACAGATTTTTAACTATGAGGAAACTAGGGGATATTTGTTTGTGGGCTTTTGTTGCTTTTACCAGACCTACAACGTTTCTGCCAAGATGGGACTGATACAGGAAAGAAAGGAAGTCTTAAGCATTTTCTATGGAAGATTTCTATTTAAATAGATGAAATTGTATGGTCACAAAATCTATTCTGCAGTTTGGACCAATATAGCTTAAGCCTGCATGTCTTTCCCTTTTCCCTACCCCTTCATAACCCCATCCTCAACCGTAAGTATGGTGAGCCAGTGTAAGTATATTTCGATTGCTCTACCAGCATTCTTGTTGGATGTGTGATTCAGTCCCAAATTCAGCCTCGACCGGAGGCAGGAGAAAAGAAAATTCAAAGTTATTAAACTTTCTTCCCATTTTACAGCAGCCTAAAGAAGCATATTTAAAAGAAGATGTTATATCTATGCCCATCTTTGATAGTTATAACTGTACCAAGCTGTTAAACCCTGTTAAATCCTGTGGCTCTGTTTAAAACATAAAATTTTTTGCTTTCTCTTTGCATTTTTCTTTACTCATTGCTTGAACTTCCATTCTTTACTCATTGCTTGAACTTTAAAAATGAAATGAAGCTCTCTACATTGTGAGGAGATTGCTCGTTACTGGAGCAAACACAATACTGCAACTAACCACAAATACTAATTTTATACATCATTGATTTCTCCCTTAAAAACACTTTGGTTTTGGGGGGCTGTTTCATTTTTGGGGTTTTTTTCGGGGGGGTGTTTGGTGGTTTTGTTTAATCTTAGTGGAAATCAAATTAAGAATTTGAAAACTACTGTACAGGAAAAA
>VZRE01006272.1:88-17187 GCA_013396775.1 Cephalopterus ornatus | reverse complement strand
TGTTTTTTTTTGTTTTTTTTTTTTTTTTTTTTTTTTAAATAACTCACTGGACAAGTTTAATGGTAGAATGATACACAAAAGGCAATAAGAAAAAACAGTAGTTTTACTCCATCTGTAGATCTGCATATAGAAGTAAGTTACAGAATAAAAAATACTTTACAAGTTTTTTGGGGTTTTGTGGTTTGGATTTTTTTTCCTTCTCTGCCTGTAGGAGAACATGTAGTAATATTAGACTGTAAGTGAAACCCTACTCACCAGGAAACATGATATGATATGTTTCTAAATCTGAGGGCAAAGGGGCAGAGATTCAGGATTACATTCAGAACAAAGTGTCAACCAGAGAAGCGTGGCTGGAACAGTCACTTAGCAGAGCTTCAGAAATGTCCGTTTTTTCCAGCAGAGGTTTTAATTGCCATTACAATGCAATTCCACTACTGATTGCAAATTATTGTTCTTTATTTTAATATTTGCTGTTAAAAAGAGCATCAGCTCAAACTGAGCTTCTGGAGGTCTGAAGTCCTCCTTGTTTGCTGTTGATCTTGACTGACAATCACAAATCACTCCTGGCGTGGCCACTGGCTGTGAGGCACAGAACCAAAATGCTTTTCAATGTCTCATGCAGAAGCTTGTGGGGAAACAAACAAACAAAAACCCAAAACTAACAACAGCAAGAACAAAAAAAAGCCTTCTCTCATGCTGTTACTAGAGAGAAGGATTCTTTTCTCCAAAGTCTCAACAATTATCAAACCATCAACTCCATAACAATTTATACGTACCAGACTGGAGGATTGAGTTGTGGAGACAGAAATACTGGCATTTGAGTCCAGAAAAACTAAATTGGAAACACAGAATTGAAAAGGACTTTCTGGGATATCCAATCTCATTTGTGCTTAAGATGACATGGACCTCTTAATCCAAACCATTTGCTGCAGTTTGTTCCAAACCGGATTGGTATTAATGCTATGCTTGCTGCTGAATTTAGGTGGAGCAGTCCCTACCCCTCTCCCAACCTTTCTCATCGCTATTTCCAAGTTCAGCCCCAGACCAGTAGGAAAAAGGAGACAGGAGGAGAACATCCTTTTCTGCACTTTTCCTCCCCTTTCAGGTTTTGACTGAAAGCCTGCGGCCAGAGCTGAAAGACCTGCAGCAAACAAAAATAGTACTTTATCGATGGTATAGACCTGCATTTTCCTATATGAGATAACTGCATCAGTGTTTCTCTCTCCTCCCACCATTTTCAAGAGGGTTTTAACTGTGAAGAGGAATTGCACATTAGGAGCACAGAAGACTCTATAAGAGAGGAGACAGTGTTTCCCATTACATGGCGGTATGGTCACAAGCTACTGGAGCAGAGTATCGTAATTGACAGTGTATCATCATGAGTGACCCCAGAATTACTTCCCAAGTGTGTTATGCAAAAGATCATGCCAGCTTCAAAAGAACAGAATTGAAGTTCAAGGCAAATGTAATTTACCGAAATTGCATAAAATAGATAGGTAAAAATTACTTCAAGTTTTTACTTAACCTTAACCCAAACCCTTTCCATATATCAAAGCTGGGGGTGGGAAGAACCAATCACCAAAAAAAAAAAAACACCCTCTACAAGACTGTGACCAATACAGAAATGAAATTCCAAGTCTTAGGAATTTAAAAATTGGGTGCAAAAGAGAGAAAGAAGTTCATCAAACAAGACAAGAATGAGGATTGCTTTGGAAGAAATGGCTTCATCTTAATTCTTATTGTGCTTTCAGTCTAGCCTGTGGAGAAGTAAAGACACTCATGTTGCTCAAAGTACTTCTACTTTAGTCTCATTTTCTTATCTGCAATAAATACAATTTTATTTAAGCATATACATATATATATATATATTTCAAAATCAAGGAGAACCGGAAAACTAAGCAAGAAAGCTTTGTAAAATTACATTTCAGCCTGTGATGAAACCAAGGAGTCTAGAGATGATGACAAGTGAAGACACATTGGACACAGACTCCTAAGCCAAGTCTCTGAACACAATGTCGCAAGAAACCACTCATGTAAAGAGAAGACAAGAGATAAATATTCATGCAATAGTTACTTTAATATTGTAGGTCCAAGACTTTTTTTTCCTGAGCATTCTAAGTTATAATCCCATTTCAGATTTCTTTTAAATTAATCTGTCATAGTTCACAATTTGTATTAGCTCAAGTAGACTATCTCTTCCCTCAGGATCATATTCCTACTGAGAACAACAGATGCCTTGAGTATTCAACCTTGTTCGTTTGTGTCTCTCCTAGTGCAAATATTCCCATATTTTTAGGAGAAGTATATAAAGCTAGAAAATGAAATTATGTCCCAAGAGACATTCTGAGTATTAAATTCAAAATAAAATATTAGAATAAAATATTTAACAGCTGAAGGGAAAACCCCTGTTTGTTAAAGCCTCAGGGACTTGCTACCTGTCCTTTATACTGCTATTTCCCAGAGCTGCTACACAATGTGAAAAACCTTTATATTGATAACCTACCAAGGTATTCTTTTTTTTTGTTCACCACAAGTAAAAATCAGTATGAATAGGTTCCTGAGAAACATTTGACAAAGTACCATATCCTGATACAACAATCCCCTTTACAATTTCTGTATGCTCTTATCTCCACATTGCGTTGTTACTCATCACTCCACCTGAGTCTGATATTCCTTTCTACCTCCACAACATATCACAATAGAAATTTACTGGCATTCTGATTTATTCTATCTACTCACCCAGATTTCCACTTATAACCAATTTAATCCCATACTCCAGACATTCTTCGGCATGGCAGACTTTCCTCATCTTCTGAGCCCTCTCCAGCATAGCGAACCTTGCTGATTTTCAGTTCTCACCATCTAATCATTTCACTGCCTCTCCTGAACCAATATTCCAAGCCTTGCCAGAACACTTTATTCACAGATAACAAGTATCCTGATGCAGCATATTACTCTTTGATGTATGCATAGGGTTTTTTGGTAGCAACCAAAAATTTGCTGGTAATCTGATAATTTACTTTGGTCAATTTTTATAAAACACTAGAGAATACACACAATTTACAGAGTAGAACCATGTCCTATACTTGAGAAGATGGGCACAATTAAGATTACTCTGCTTGTATATTGCTATATGTACATCCGTGTACATCCCTTTAGCATATGGATGGAGAAAGCAGAGGGGTTTGCTTTCTGGATATAGGCTTCATTGGGACAGAGAATGATCAAAAACCCAGCTCGTGCAAAACTGATTTTGTGACTAGAGATCCAAGCCAAGACTGAAAAGGGAAGCTCACAGGGAAATGCAGTTTCAGTTCCTTCCTAGCCATACAGGACTTCATTAGTACAAGGAAAGACAAAGTTACTTAAATCAACTATAACCTTCCACAAACCTCAATGTGCATTATATCCTAAAGATCATTTTTTGAATCAGCATGGGTGATTTATGCATTATCAGTGCTCTCTGTAAGTTTCTTTCCCTCTGGGGAATTTTCTGGTAAAAATATTAAGTTTCAGAGATAATTTGTACCTCCATCCTTCCTTTGACATTTACAACACTTTGGAAATGCATTTGCTCTTCAAGGATGTTTTCATCTATTAAAGAATATTTATGTGTTGCTTCAAAGAAAACCACTGGAATCAGAATTCAAGCAAAAAAAAATTAGAGTGAAGATTTACATTTGCAACTGTTTATACCCTAACTCCTAGCAAGACAAAAACTGACACCTAAAATGTATTAAAAACTTGGGTTAAAAAAAGGCACTAGTGCACAAATTATATTCTCTTATCTGTTCAGTGTTTCAATGTTTCATACCACAGTACACCTAGAGAACACATAAAAAGCATAAGATAGTACTACATTTTAAGTGGAAAGAAATTAATCTGCAAAGCAATTAAACTGAAGACAACTAAAAGAAACACAGCCAGCAGGTCAAAGGAGATGATTCTCCCCCTCTACTCTGTTCTTGTGAGACCACACCTGGAGTACTGCATCCAGTTCTGGTGTCCCAAACATAAGACAGACATGGAACTGTTGGAGCAAGTCCAGAGGAGGGCTGCAAAGTTGATAAGAAGACTGCTGCACCTCTCTTACGAAGACAGGCTGAGAAAGTTGTGGCTGTTCAGCCTGGAGAAGAGAATGTTACGTGGTGACCTCAGAGGAACCTTCCAGTATTTACAGGGAAGGTGAAGAGGGACTCTTCACCAGGAACTGTAGTGATAGGACAAGGAGTAAAGGATACAAATTGAAACAGGAGAAATTTAGGTTAGATATTAGAAAAAAACTTTTTACAGTGAGGGTGGTGAGACGCTGGAACAGGCTGCCCAGGCAGGTTGTGGATGCCCCAACCCTGGCAGTGTTCCAGGCCAGGCTGGATAAGGCCTTGAGCAATCTGGTGTAGTAAGAGGTGTCCCTGCCCTTGGTGAGAGGGGTTGGGACAAAATGATCTTTAATGTCCATCCCAACCTCCTAACATTCTATGATTCAATGATTTTGTGAAGCAAAGATACTGTGTGATCTCACAAAAGCCTCAGAACTGATTGAAAGGCTTTATAAATGTGACCATTTCTTTAGATCACTAGCATACACCTCCAGAGTAAAACTTCCCTTTAAAAATGCTAAATTCAATAGAGTTCATACCCTGTAAGTCAGGGTAACATCTGAAATTTTGTTTTATAGGGGATACAGGGTTGCCTACAGACTCCCAAGCCTCAGAAAACAGATGGATCACCTGATAACAGCATTCAAAAATTCTACTTCATTCGCTTCGAATCTTCTTACAAAAATCCCCGTACCACTGATACACTGGCTCTGAGGCGTTAGCTGCACCTGTTTGTTGCAGGCAAGCATTAAAGGGATAGGTTTAAGTTTTCAAAAAAGAGTAGGGAAATTATTTTTATTTAAAAACCAGAGCCCAATCTTGCTATTGTTAGAATTATCACACTGCACTTACTTTTTCCCCCTCAAAAAATAATTGCACAAACCCCCGCTACTTTCCATGAAAGACTGCACTTGTTAGAAGTTTGGGCAGAAAAATCAGGTTCCTAAAAACACCATCTGTGTGTATAATGCACATACCTCCTTCAAAAACAATCAGAAATTTCAGATGTTCAGCTTTTTTTTTTTAAAGGGAAGGAAAATCCAACAAATGCTTCTGTACACTTGTAGATATTTATATAAGGGTTTAAGAGTTGAATAGAAAGCACTCATTTTGAGAGCTTTGATAAGGAGTTTTCTAGAGAATAACAAGACAAAGACATGAATTACTAACTATTCCTAGTCAAGCTTAGAAACCAATGAGCAAGAAAAGAGAATATTTGGCTTACTTAGTTCACTTGGAAGATAGCAACATTTGTGTCATGAAACTCAGCAGCTTTCTGAACAGTTGGTGCACTGACATTTTAATGCCAACCCTAAGAGCACTGTTTCCAACAATGACATTTCTAGGGAAATTGTTACAAGTTCACACATTCAGAGGCAGGTACAATCAGTTGTTCCCCAAGTACAGAATCACCTTATTAACCAAAATAAAAGTGAAAAATTGGTTTATTATAAAAGCTTTTGTCACAGACCTCTAGTGAATGATTATTCAGAACACTTGTTACTACAGCTCAGAAGGCAACAATATTTTGAATCAAACAAGACTTTGACATCACCAAATAAAAACAGCATTAAACATCACAAGTCTTATTAATAATGACATCCTTTATTTATCAACATTAAAATTACACTTCCCCTAAAGAAAGGTCAGTTCTGAGTATCATTAGATAATATTTGCTTTGCTAAAATTTGAATTTAGGAAATTGCTGAAATGCCCTTAGTTTTCGTAAGATGTATTATGCTTTCATTTTGATAAACTGTGTTTTGGTTTTTTTTTTAGTTTTGCAGTCATATATCTGTAATTGTTCCAAGTGCACTAAAAAGGCTTTGATTTCTCTTATCTAGCCCAATTATTTTCTTTGCAGCAATCAGAAATCCACTAAATACTTTACAAGTATAATGACTCCTAATAAAAATCAGAGAAATGAAAACAACATACAGGACTCAGACACTGAAGAAAAAAGATACATGAGGAAACTAACATATCTAATACATTTATTTTATTGCAATTTTTATTCAAGATGGAGTGGCTTACTTAGATCCGAATCAATTTTCCAATATAGTCAAATTGATGTGGAAAGTCCTGGCAGTGCCAACTACAATGAGGGTTTAACCCTGTTTATTACCATGGGAGAAGAAATAGTATGTTTCAGGTTACACATGGCAAGAACCTGCACAATTTTTGTCAGTTTTGAGCGAACATCTATCAGTCTTACTAATTAATTACGGTTTCTGGGTGTATGCCAGTGCACTGTGTTTTTCACTCATAAAAGCAGGGAGAGAATTACCCAGTCTGAAGAATTTATGTTCTCAAAGAGTCAAAACCAGACAAATTGGATTTATTAAGAGAAAGCAGAGAAGCACATAAGACCTAGTGAATTTAGACTGGTGTGTAATCAAATCAGGTCATGTATAAAAAACATTTGCAAAATCATAGGACCTTTGCTATGCCAGACAACCAAACAGCCAGCATTCCCAAACTGCTCTCATGCCAATACCTGTATCAGGTATTTGACCTATGAATTATTTTTAACAAGCATTATGCTCTCTCCAGCATCACAACACATTTTATAGAAAGCAAAATAAAGCCATGGTAGAAAACGCTTACTGAAACCACAGAAACACTCCCGTATTTCAGAAAGAGGGAACTACAGAGAGAATCCAGTAAATATATATGTATGGGAGATTGATGAGTAATAAGAATAAACCATTCTCAAGGTATCTCTGTAGTCTCAACTCACAAAAAGAAAGGAGTTCACATGAGAAGTATTTTTCAGAATGCTTCAGCAAACTAAAGTTTTATGGCTCTAAAAATTTGTCTGTATAAGATTTGTTCATAAGATTTTACTAACATACAATTTGTTTTTCAGAAAGCAAAAGACCCCCTCAGTTCAAACAATACGGATGACATATTGGAAAGTTTGGCTTGTTTGGGCAATATCTGTTCTTTAAATGATTTTCCTTTTCTTCTGCAAGACACAGCAATAACCAGACTATTTTAAAGACTGGATTTTGAATTCTCCTAGCTGTACCAGTTAGAGAGAATCAGGAAAAGTAATTTAATTTTAAAAATTATTTAGCTATAATTTAGTACTTACTCTCCATTTTTATGTTTTTATATTACACAATAGTTGCATTTTGAAGGCTAAATCTAAAATCCTTAGATCATCAAAAATCCCAGTATTGGCGGAGGTGATTTTGATCTCACAGGAGCTTCAGACAACATACACATGGCTACACAAGTTGTGTAGTTCTCATGCAAATAATCCAGAATTAAACTTCCCTTATGATAGTAAAGTTAAATTACTGACAATTAAATTAATCAACCTCTCAGTAAATAGGAAACTAAATTTCTAATGGCAACCTTGGTTTTTGAGAACGTATTTTGAAGAAAATGAGTTGCCTTTAAAATGTTCTACTATTAACAAAAACAAACTCCAAATAGTTTGATTTTATCACCACACAATTAACTTATAGGAGAAAGCATATTTTTGGATACAACGTCAGCAAAGCCACAGCTTTTAAGGAAACAGGACTTGTGTAGTAAGTGTCACTCACTATCAGAAGTAGAGACTGTGACAAGCTCCAGGAAAGGGCACTGCTAAAGGCTTTTATTACTGTTTATGTACCATCACCCAACTGTTGTTAAGGAAATTCAATTACCATTTGAAGGGTCATTTGTCCAAATTATTCAGTGCTACAAAAGAAATCTGATGTGCAAAGAATTTAGATAAGGAATCCTAGTGATCTAGAACCCCAAGTTGTCTGCAATTTGTCATCTGGATTCAACTTGTAAAGGCGTTTGTTGCCCTTAGAAAAAATAATTCCATTACATGCACACCGTCTACTACAGTAGATGATGAAAATCAGACAGTAAGTTTTTATAGATTTTATAGTATCTGCCAGAATGTTTCACTCCATAAATACTGTAAGAAAAAAAATTGAAAGGTGAGTACTGTCTGTACATTGCACTACTATTTAGATTGAGTGTTCCTTCATACTTGGACAAATAATTTTTCCACTTCAATTATGTACATTTATATACATAGTTCTCTATATATATGTACACAGAGACAAAAATACTCATAACAAATAATTTTGTAATAACTGACCTGGTTATCAAGGCATTGCACATCTGCCCATAGCAAACAAATTCAATGCACATGCACAGAAGCAGTTTAAATTAATCTTTTGAGTTCAAGATCCCATCCTTCACCTAATTTCTTGCTGAAAAAGCTACAGGTGTGTAACATATTCTATATATAGATGCCTCTATAGGACTAAAAGCTTCGGACTGAAAGAAGGGAATAAATCAAGGGCATCACAGGACTTCAGTTTTCCACCATCCCTGTCCTCTTTGCTAACAACTCTTTCCAAAAGAGAAGCTATGAGAGTAAAAAGTCCCCTCAACAATTTTATGTCACCACGGGAAAACCCCTGAGCAGGTTGAGCTCAGCAATAACACCTCACCAGGAAGGGAGCAGTGAAGGCTTTGAGAAGGAAGTTTTAGAGGAGATGACCCTCAAAAATCCTTTCTAGCCCAAAGGATGTGTTGGCTTTTGAATGCTGATGAGGTGGCAACAGGAAAGAACATCAGCTAATTGCTCACACACGTGGAAATCCAAGTGCTGCACAGTGTGTCATTTCTTGTCTCTTTTCCGACTAATTTCTGTTTTGTCATTAATACAATAATTTAGAGATCAGTTCCTGTGATCTTTATTTCTATTGAAGGTCCTCATATGTTCACATTCAAGCATATTCTTAAGTGAACAGAAGAAAAGAAAGTCCTAAATCTGAGAAACTGATCATATTTGCAATGAGGACATAAATTACTCCGACACTTGTTTGGTGAAAATAAGCTGAATATCTAAAGAAAGTCAACTTAAGTTTTCAAGAAGACTTAAAAATTACTTTTACAGTAAAATAAGTGTAAAGTGCAGTTTTTCTTTTGCAAGAAGTTTTACTATAAAATCATAAAGACTGTTAAAGTATAAAAGTTTAAGTCTTAATTAGTGAACTGCAGGTATCCTGGATATGCCATCTGTTTTACAGGAGAAAATGTTGGAGATAAAGCATTAAGTAAAATCCAAATATTTTTAACAAAGCCTAATCTCGACTCACAAGTAGGATATTTATCCATAGAATTTTATTTCTGACATTTCTCAGTATTAAAACACAAAGAAGAAATTACCAGTGATCCTAAGGAGTCAGGCAGAATTGTAGTAAAGTGATAATCAGTCTTAAAAAGAACTATACTTATTAGTAAATTCTGAAGAGTATATTTAGTTATAAAGAATCTGTATTTGCTTACATGTCATTGCTATGATATTCATAGTCTAATTTAGAAATAAATAGAGTTTGTAAGAGGAATATTGTAATGTTAAAAAGGTATTGGCAGAGTATTAGGCAAAGAAATGGCCACTTTCAGAAATAAGCATTTAATACTAAAATATGCCACGCTAAATGTTTCTGCCAAGATTAGGAAAAAATCTGGGAAAGACTTCTTGATCAAAAGCCATTTTTAATTTTATCAAAAAATGCATATATGTGCAAAGAATTGCACTGATTCCTACAGCACTGTGCCTGCTACGTATTTGTTAAGCTGAAGGACACAGAGGTTTCAGTTTGACAGGAGCTGTCTGCATGTTTGGGTTAAAAGGGCAAATTTGTTCAGCCAGAGAAAACACAGAGGATGAGAGACTGAGGAGCTGCGTGTTACTATGACATTTGCAAAATGACGGCCAAGCAAGTCTCACTGGTGCTAGTTTTTCATGTTTTGTCAGTGAACTGACAACGTAGCTATGTCACTTTACCCACAGTGTACTCAGCAAACATGTTGATGGAGAGAAAGCTTAGCATCTCCAGGCCACTCCCCTAATATGTGAGTCAAAGCATATGTCCTACCAAAATGTATCTTTCCGTAACACAGGCATAAATTCAATCTTGTCTCATAGGGGTGTTGTGAGTATTAACCATCCCATAATATGACTTAGGCCCTTCCAGAAGGACCACTAGTTTGAAATTTTACAGGCAGTTAGTAATTGTATACATTAGTAACAAAACCTATTTAAACCATTTTCTTCATAATATGAAAATAAATTTCAGAAGAAAATAAGATCCTTCTTCATTTCAGAATGTGTCAATTATATTTCCTTATAACCAACCAAAAACTGAACTTATTTTCCTATTATAAATTGGAAAAAAAGATCACTGCACATCACTTTTTTTCTAAATTGGTATGTCTACACTCACAGCTATCTATGCATTTGACAACATAATGCAAACAAAATTTGTTCTGGTAGTAAACACATTATGTCTTTAGTAGTTAAACTTACTCTATAATATTCTAAGGATAAAGATGGAAGAAGACCATGAACTTTTTTTAAATGAACTTTTTAAAATAGATTACATTCCTAGACATTTATTCCTGTTTTTTAAGGACAACAAAACACTGGTTTACATGTTGATTCGTTCTATTCAATATTTTAAACTCATTGTTCCTTCCTGGTTTTTTAGTTACAATGTGCTTTAAATTACATCCAAATCACACAGATGATGCTTACACATATGCATTCCTCATGGATTTTACTGTGGTTCCAGATAAGCTCAACACGTATCAGCATCGTATTTCCTGTCCTGCATGTGATAATATCATAAGCATCACTTCTGGACCACAGAATATGTGGCAGCTGCCTCAGTCAGTAAGAAAGTCTGTTGGTCCAGGGCACGAGTCACAACAGTGCCAGCATTCAGCTAACCTCAACTTCTACTGGAAAACACAGCTTTTGTCATCACTAACAGTTTAATAGTATTGCTTTAGTTCACGTGATGGCAGCACACAAACCACTCTGGGGAAGATCTTGCAAAGTAATGGTCAATGACTGAAACAGTTGTGCTTCTGGTGAGGATGGGACAGAAGCATGTCCTGCTTGTTTATGAAAAATGGGGACCATGGGTTTTTAGCAACATTCCAAAGCAATGTTAGAAGAGAGCTATGCTTTTACAGTCTAGAAATGCCCTTTTGAAAAATCTGAAAAAAAGCTTGTAGAATTTTCTACAAGCTGAGACCTCGATGAGAGATTCATTAATAAATCCATAGATTTATAGTACAATATAAACAAAAATAATCAAATCAGGAACTAAAGGCAAATAAATGCACGAGGCCTGTCAGCTTTAAACAGCAGCTTCTCACGAAGCTGGCAGAGAAGAAAACAAAACCTACCAACTGATCTGAGAAGGACTGAGTTATACAAGAAAAGAAAATGAGTACCATGAAGTCTGTTTACGATTATCTGACACTACAATCTAACAGGACAACAAACCAATATAAACAACATCACAAGTCTTAGATGCACCTGAGAAAACAGCGTGCCAAAGTATCAGTTCTGTAACATGGGATGCATTTTCCCATTAAACCAAGGATGACTAGCAGTATATCACACAAACCACACCACAAAGTTAATAACAATTTCTTCATACATTTAAAAAACGTGGAATACTGACCTTTACATATCCCCATTCACCAGCTTTTCTCATTGTCTTATAAAAGGAGAAGGAGGCTGACACAGGGGAGCAGAAACTGAAATGATCTTGAAAATATCCAAGAGTGCTATTGATTTGCTTTTTTATACCAGTGCATGCTCAATGAGAAAATTAGATTAAATCAGTCAGCTAAATATATTCTTGGAACTGAGTTGATGATTTTAGCTATTGAATAATAGGAAGGAATACAGAACAGAAAAAAGAAGTTGCATTTTAAAACATCAGCCTTACTTCAGACAGGGTATGAGATCTAATTTTTACTTTAAAAGCAGCAAAGATTGGCTGCTTTTGCAGTGAGGTTGTGTTGGTTTCATCTAATGTCATTGTAATAATAGATTACCAGTTTTGATTAACCCTAAAAAAAAAAAATCCCAATAATCCCAATCAAACAAAAAGATAAAATATACAAAAAAACCCCACGAAATAAAAAATTATTTTCTTAAGGTTACTGATGGAATTATTTCCTGCTTCTGAAGTTACCTGTGTATAGAACCATCCTCCACTCAATTCATATGCAAATAGACAAACATATATCAGAAAGAAAATATATAAAGCTAAAAAGACACCTGGTAATCAATTGTGATAGATATAGCAAATTTGATTTTAAGTAGCCATTATCCTACCCATAACCTCTCTTTCAAATGAAAGAGAACAACAAGCAATGAAGTAAACAACCCCCAAATCCCTGCTAATCTGTCTAGGTCTCTTGACCTTGCACACGTGCAAATCATATTCTGGAAACTCTTCTCACTCGCCCATACAGAATTTGGTGGATTACTTCTTTAGCAACACTGAATACTTCTGGAGAGGTTTAATATTCCAGCTGATGCTTGTAAAATAGATTCTTTTTATCCTCTAATAAAAAAAATAATACTTTGTATGGATGACTTTTTAGATTGAATTCAATGTGAAATCCCTCTTATTATCTAGGATATTCATTAAACTGAAACTTTTTGCATGCATCTTGAATTTATCTTCCATGCTTGTTCAGGTCCCAAAGGATTCAATTAAAGTATGGTTCTAGTACATTAGCAACAACACTTTTTTCTTTTTTTTGACTGTGAAACTTTTTTCCACTTGGAAAATGCTAGTACATTCAAACTCAGCCAACTTGTGGAAGAATATACAAGATGAAAATCAGCATAACTAATCTGCTTGTTTCACCAGCTCTCTCGAAGCTCACCCTGCAAACTTCTGCACCTTTCCAAAGCTGTGTTTCCAAGCAGTTTGCAGCTTTCCCATGATCAGCTCAGCACCTCCCAGGACTCAAGCGATGCCACAATTCACTGCATCTCCCATTGAATGCACCATCCTCTGGCCACCCAGAGCTGCCAGTGTGCAAGATTCTGGCTTCCACTGGCACTCTCCACAGATGAGCAGAGCAGACCTACTGCACAGTAAGTGTGAATTCCTTCACAGTACTCACAACTCCATATGTTACAGCTACAATATGGCAGGATTTGCTGTTGCCACACGGCTGCTTTGAACGTCTGTAAATCTGCAGGATGTTTCCGCAGCAGGAGAAACACTGGGAAGCACAAGCTGGCTTACTTTCATCTCTCTGTAAATGCAACATAATTTCTCAGTATCTTGCCAAGGGTTTTGTCAAGTGTAATTTAAAGCCTTGCAAATAACCTAGCTTTTAGCACTTCCTTTGGGAAACAACTCAACAGCCTATTGTATTTCACTGACAACCACCCAGCATGAAGGTAGGGCACTGTCACACCCCAGGAGTCCGCTCGGAGAAGACAAAACCCAAGGAGTTTTCTGAAATTTCCCTAAAGCAGATATATGGTTTCCTCACCTCTCAAAGAAGATGCTAATTTTACCCATTTGCTCACCCCCTACCCCCCCATTTATTCACAACCCTTCTTTGTACCTCCACCATTGAAATCTGTATTGTGACTGCTACAGATTGTATAGGGGATATGCTTCCACATGTGAGTTCTCAGGCAACTAAACCCCAAGGATATTACAGTATCCTAAAAAAGTTAGCTTACATACAAGTTTTGTATGCAGAACAGGGCACCTCATATACTGAAGATACTTGTACTTTGCTACTACATGTTTGAGGATGTTCAAGAATCCAAACGAGTTGCAGCATCCAAATCCAAATGAACTGGTTTCTCTCTGCTACATCCCATTCGTCAGAGATGCAGTAAAAAAGCTTCTGCAAAGTTTAAAGGACAACCTTCCCCTCTGCACAGAGCCATAAAACAGGTCACATAACTGCCATCATAAATGAATTTAATGTTGTTTGGCACAGATTTAGGAATCATGGTACTTTAGATTTACAAGATATGCTATTAGGAACAGACACTTAAATTCACAAACAACAGATGAACATTAAACATGTTTATAATACAATATAAAATGTCCCCTACATGACAGAGCTGGAAAAGCTGCTGTAACTCACCTCCATATTGGTATATCTTACATATCTTACAGCATACATGGATACATATTTTCTCTACCGCTAATATAAAGCAACTGGTTTTTCCTTTTCCTTTTTCGGGGCCAGGGGAGGAAGGCGGGGGGGGGAAGGTGGCACTGAGGGGAAGGAGTGGGAGACACAGATGCCCAGGTAAGAAAATTGCAGGTGTCACCAAAAGATAAAAGCATTCCCATGTCACTCTGAACACAGAAAAGGTGTAATTTTTTAAGCTTTAGCAGAACTTGAAACTTTACAGTCAGCCTTTCAGAAAACGACAATAGATCCCCTTTATTGTTAGATAGCAGTAAAGAGCCTTTTTTGTTATTTCATGGTTGGATTATTAAAATAGATTGTGCTTTTGTCAGATTTTTTAACTCTTCTTGAAGATGCAAGGAAATGTTTAATGAATTCAAAACCAAAACTAGATGAGATACTATTTGAGAAATAAGCACAGTTTTTTGAGGCAATAGAACTGAATCTCAGAGGGCAGTCATGTTTTGAGATTATTTCTGCAATTTCTTACTTTAAGCCTTGGCCAGTCTATTAGTAAGTTAAAGTATGAATTATTTCCAAAATAAGCAAAGCATAATTTATCACCCTGGAACTATGGTTTGAGAAATTAACATTTTTTCTTGGAAATATAAAGGAGAGGCTTTAAACAAAGATGGTAGGTAAGTTTCAAAAATACCTTTTTGATATGTGAATGGCTATTTTAAGAAACAATTAGTGTTGAAACATTTGTTTGAAATATTTAATGTTGACAGAAATAAAGCATTGAAATACTGGTATGGAGGAACACATTGACAACTTTTTACATTTATTACTGCACAGTTTCAGAGTATCCTATTTACTGGCATGAACGAAGCCATTTCTGGTGCCCATCTGCCACCGTGTCTGCTAAAAATTCACTGAACTGTATTAACATTTCTGAATGATCTCTGGGAGAGCAGCCAAAGCCTTTAGAAGTAGAACTCAGCTTCTGGATCTGGTCAGCAAAAGTTGGCAAAGTATTTTAAACAGCAAACAAAACACAACTTAATTGAATGATATTTACTTAGATGAAATCGTGCAATGGGCAATACCACTTTTTCTTAGAAGACAGTGTATGGCACAACCAGAAATGCACCTGAAATTCAGCTCTGTGCTTAGGCTTTTTTTCCTTTGGGGAAAACTGTTCAGCGGCATCCAAGAGGTCCCACAACCTGGGCAGGTTATGTACCTGGGGAGCCACACCAGCAATGTACACAGTCCCTGGAGAAGAGATGCAGATGTCCCTGTGCCAGCACTTCTCTTACACCCCACTGCAATGATTAGACTGCAGAAAGCTTTCACCAGTGGTACTCTGCCCAATATCTCTGCTGCCTTAACCCATAAACCTGGGTACAAAAAACAATTCCAGTTCATACTCCAGACAGTTACTCACAGCATTGAGTGACAGCTGTTGTTGATACTGCAGAAGCTGGCAGAGCGGAAAGGACAGTGTTATTCTGGCACCTGAACAACAACTGTACTTTCTCTGAACTCTGGCATTTGACATGGAGGCACTATGCACAGCAATGAAATCATGATGCCATTATGACACATGAAACTGCACTGCATGACATAGGCTAATTGGGTAATTTTCCAATGCAAGAATTTAAAATGTGTCATTTATACTCAAATGAGCACATTTGCACTACAATTTGATGTAAAAAACTTAAAATAGGCACCTGAACACATAAGCAGGGAATGCAGCATGTTGCAAAATAGTTTCCACTGTGTTCATTCCAGTACAACTCCGTAAACAGCTGTGCTAGCACAGAGTCACAGAATATTCCGAGTTGGAAGGGACCCAACACGGATCATCAAGCATGGCCCGTATGGGGATCGAATCCACGACCCTGGCGAGTCCAGATAAGAAATACAGAGTATGGAAGCACAGCCTGAATTTAACTTGAATACATGTCAAGGTATTAGCCACAATAAGAATCTGGTATTTTGGTTGAATTAGGTTAAGTATTGAGTGCACCCTCAGCAAGTTTGCAAAGGACACAAAGCTGAGCAGTGCAGTTGACACAACAGAAGGATAGGATGACATCCATGAGGACCCGGACAAGTTTGAGAAGTGAGCCCATGGGAACCTCCTGAAGTTCAGCAAATCCAAGGGGAAGGCATTGCAGCTGGGCTGGGGCAATCCCAGACATGAGTACAGAGTGGGAGAAGAACTCATTGAAAATAGCCCTGCAGAGAAGGACTTAGGGTTCTGCTGGATAAAAAGCTGGACATGAGCCAACAGGGTGGGCTCACAGCCCAGAAGGCCAGCCACAATCCCAGGCTGCATCAAAAGCAGCGTGGCCAGCAGGTTGAGGGAGGTGTTTCTTGCCCTCTATTCTGCCCTCGTGAGACCCCACCTGGAGCACTGCACCCAGTTCTGGGGTCCTCAGCACAAGAAAGACCTGGAGCAGATCAAGAGGAGGCCACAAAAATGATCAGAGGGCTAGAAAAACTCCTATGAAAACAGGCTGAGAGTTGTGATTGTTCAGCCTGGAGAAGAGAAGGCTTTGGGGACACCTCATTGCAACCTTCCAATACTTAAAGTGGGCTTATAAAAAGAGGGAGAGTGACTTTTTACATGGGCAGATAGTGATAGCACAAGGGGGAATGGTTTTAAACTAAAAGAGGAGATATTTAGATTAGATGTTAGTAAGAAATTCTTTACTGTAAGGGTGGTGAGGCACTGGTTGCCCAGAGAAGTTGTGGGTGCTCCATTCCTCTAAGTGTTTAAAGCCAGGTTGGATGGGGCCCAGAACAATTTGACCTAGTGCGTGGCATTGCTGCCCATAGAATCATAGAATCAACCAGGTCGGAAAAGACCTCCGAGATCATCAAGTCCTACCCTTGAACCAACACCGCTGTGGTTGCTAGACCATGGCACTAAGCGCCACATCCAGTTTCATCTTATAAACCTCCAGGGATGGTGAATCCACCACCTCCCTGGGCAGCCCATTCCAATGTCTGATTACTCTCTCCATAAAAAATTTCTTC
>VZRE01006270.1:81150-154618 GCA_013396775.1 Cephalopterus ornatus | reverse complement strand
GCCCGTTTCCCACTCCGAGCTGTGACAAAAATTCTCACTAAAATACAGCCAAAATCATTATGCATAAACTTCCTGGTATCTCTTCATTTTAATCAGTGTTATTTCTACTCTTCTAATGTCCGTCCAGATTGATAGTCTCCATCTCCCTGAAGAATGAGAAGTGATGGTTACCATAAGCCATCAACATGCTGAGGACTTCAGTGTAAGTAGTTTAATGTTTGGAGTGGGAGCTAGCTCCTCCTAGGATTAAGTTGTTTGGGTTTATTTTTATAATTTTTCTACTAGTTGATCCCTTCTGGTCGCTTGCAGCTGAGTGCAAGGGTGGTCCCACAGCCAGGCTCAGCCACCCTGTGGGCTCTTTTTTCTTAGGCAGCAACTAAGAAACTCTGTTTCCAGCCCTTCCCACAGAGGCATTGGAAGAGCTCAAGGTCAGGCAGGGGAGGCAGCTGTCCTATGGGAGGAGCTGAATCCAGCTCAACTCAGCTCGGCTCCAGCCGAGGTGAGCCCTCAGCACAGGGGATTTCTTCGGTTGTTCTAGATAGCTGATTTGTTGGGTTTCATGACACTGATGGATTTGTCCTTTCCCTACCTGATAGGTGTGACTGCAGCAGGTCAATGTGGGGTTGTGCACTGACTGGCAAGAGGTGTGTGCATACCCACACGCATATTCTTATGTGCAGGACATACACACACATTGGCCACACAGCTCAATACAGAGCATTGTGTTTTCAAGCACCCACATAATCACACATGAAGAAACCTTTATACATAGGAGAAAGTCTTCCATTTCCATCCAATATAATTCCTAACTTCCTTTAGGAAATAACTCCATTCATTTTGCAATGCATTCTGAAGAGACTTCCTTTAGTTGACCCACCTTGGTGTGAAACCTTACAAATAGTCATTTTAGGTGTGCTTCATTTTCACTGATAAGATAACCAGAGTTTGGCCACCTGTTGTACTACCTTTGATTCTTAGTGCTCTTTGTATTTACTGCAATTATATTTTAATCAGATAATCTAACACTTGCAATGGCAAAATCATATTTATTGAGCTACTGGAGAAACAAGAATTCACCATCTGAAGTATGGGATATTTCATTTAGACATAAGAAGAAAAAGGGAAAAAAAGTAGTACAAGAATGTTCAAACACGGTTGGCCAGAGAGGTTGTGGAGTCTCTCACCTTGGAGATGTGAAAAATCTGATTGGGCACTATCCTGAGGAACCTGCTGTAGAGAACACCACTTTGAGCAGAGAGATTGGATTAGATGAGCTCTGATGGTCCCCTCTGACAGCAACCACTGTGTGAAAATGGGGAAATGCCATAGGGAATTGAAAATTTAAAATCTGTGTGCCCACTTTTTCACCTTAAGGAAGACATTAATATCACCATATAATCTTCTGCTACTAGGAAATTAGTTTTGAAATTTAAATTAATAATTCCTTGTTTCCTTTATCATTCTTTCTGCAAGACTGTATTCCTTTGTATTTTCTACAGATCTGATTCTTCTTCACATTGTGATGAGCACATGGCTCTTTTACGACATCACATTTGTATTTTTAATTTTCTTTACTTTCTTACACAGTCAGGGGATCCATTTATCATCTACTGCTTTAGAAAAGAAGTATGTGGATCTCAGACATTTGACTCTAAGTACTCATTCCATCTTGCAGAGACACTCTCTGTATTTAAAGCAAAGAACCGCCGTATTCAGCACATTCATTAAATACACAACAAAGAAACAATCCCTCTTCTGAGAGCTTAGTGCTTAGCTGGACAGCTGAGTGATATTGACAAGAAGCATACCTAACAGCTGTGCCAGAAATGGTTACATAAAGTTGCAAACTCTGTGTTTTTTGCTAAACATACCCGAACTTGCCTAAGGACAGTTGTAATGATGGGGAGGAATTTTTCTGCTAGGAAAGATGCTTTATAGGTCATGTAAGGTCTTTAATTTAGAAGTCATCTAGAGGTCAGGCTGGAGTAATTTGACTTGTCCCACTTCTTAGAAGACTAATTTTCTAAATACAAGTTTGTTGGAATGTAGCTTGTTTGAAAGAGTGACCAGAGCATGACAGTTTGGGTGTGTGTCAGAATGACCATAGCTGAGAAGGTTCTTTATAGATATATTTTAGATACTACTGAAGAAAAACATCCTGTTATTTGCATTAAATTAATGGACAAATCTGCCTGAAAGGAAATTCTGGTAAATCTTAGATTTTAAGGGAAATTAAATCACTTAAGAAGACACTAAAACTTGCTTTTGTAGAATTCTATACTATTCAAGTGTTTACTCAGCTGAGTACATCTTCCTCATTTATAAATTAATTGCCTTTGGGCCAACCATTTACGTAAGCAATAAGATTACCATATCTATGTGACTGGAGAGATGGAGGAACTGCATTTTTTTTTTTGTATGCAAAGATGAATGGGTACCAAACCTGAACCTGTAAAGAGGTTCAGATCAAAGATTTGATCTAACGGATCTAGAAAATAAATCTAAATCAATAAATCCTTAAAGGCTGCCAGCTGACATGAAACCAAGATTACTTATTTGTTGAATTCACTTGTACTCAAGTCACTATCACTCCCTGAGGTCCAAACAGCTTTATGTTGGAAGACCTGCGTATCTACCACATATAAAACTACTTTTAAAAGAAATGATATTCAGTGGTGACAATGTGTGGAACTTCCTATGTCTGTTTCTTATGAAAATAAAAAAGATATTTATTTTATCTAATATATTTAATTTTCTGTAGGCTCCTTCTTCTTCAGCTCTTGCTACGGTCCCAAATCTAAGAAAATTATAAATGGTACGGATGATGCTTGATATTCTTAGTTTTCTTGATTTTTTTTTTTAATTTTTCTGCTCTGTTTTCCAAGTGTTTTCCCACTTTTCACTACTACATATACTCCTGCAAGAACAACAGATTTCTGACAAACAAACATCTTATGAGGTATCTAGCTTTTATCATACAATCCAAAAATCAAAGCACTAATCTATCTTGTATGAGTCAGACATGCTATAAAATAAAGTCTTAAGGAAATTCTTCCTCATTTTATTTTGGTGTCCTGAAGTCATGTGTTAGAATGACACCAGTGTTAGAATGAAATGCACAGACTTTATGATGTGAATCTGTTCACTGGTAAACTTGCATGACTCCCACACCGTGGTAAGAGCAGGAGGAAAGGGAAATGAAATAAAGAGGGAGTCCACTGTAGTTTGGTTATTCTTCATAGTATCTTATCAGAAACAGTAATATCGTCCTTTGCTGTTAAAGCTTTGTTCAGAAGCAAGATAAGCTCCCAAAGAATATGGAAATAGGGGAGGTACGCTAATAAGGTGAAGTAAGATGTGAATATTTCATGAAACCAAGAGTGAAAAGTGGAATTGCTGAGTGTTGCTTTCTTTCACACACTAAAGTTTCAAGGACTCTGCATAGGAAAAGACACTTGCTCTCCTCATGAATCCTTTTTCATAGAAAATTCAACCTTGCTGGAAGCAAAAGCAAGAAGACTTGTGTTAAAGGCTGCACTTCAAAGAATTCTGACATCTCCTCTCTGAAGTTATGTATTTCCTGAACTTAATGCAGACTTCTTAATCCCATATTCTAACTCTGCCCCTATTTTCCAAAAGGATTAAGTCTTTCTTTGCACCTTTTTTTTTGAGGAAAGAAACAGAAAAAAAAGATAAGTACTATGTAGGATGAGACAAGAGGCAGAAAAATAAGGTTCATTGTCAGCACTAACATATCCTCACCACTGGACAAAAGAAAGCATGAAAAAATGGCAATGGCATAGTAAAGTGTAGAAGACTGTTATCATCAGCACTGTATATGAAAGAAAAGAAAATTAGTTACAAAATCATAGAACAGATTGGAGGACACCTCTGGAGGTGAACTGATCTAACTCCCCACTTAGAGTAGGACTAGCCTGAAAAAAAAGTCATTTTTTTCTGGGCCTTGTTCATTTAAATTTTTACTTTCTTCATTACTGTAGATTTTTTAGCCCCTCTTGGAAATTTCTCCACAGTGTTTGATGACCTCACAGAAAATTTTGTCTTCCTAATGTCTAATTCAAATTTCTTTTCCATAAACTGGTGTCTGTTACCTTTAACCTTTTCACTATTCATCTCCAGGAAGACTCTGTTTCATCTTCTTTATAATTTTCCATTAGGAAATCGAAGACAGCAATGAAAAGCATATAGCTTTACCTTCTCCAGACTGAACAAACTTTCCAAGATTCCTTTTGTATGTGCTTCAACCCCCTAAACATCTCAGTGACCTTTTGCTGGACTTGCTCCAATATATAAGTTCCCTTCATGTACTGCAGAGCCTAAAATCATGTACATTCTCCAGATGCAATCTCAGAAGTGCCAAATTGAAATAAATACTTTGAGAGAAATTCTTCAAAGTCTTGGCTACGCTCTTAGCAATGCAACCCTGTATGTGTGTTTTGTTCTCATCTTTCCAACCATTGACTCAACCTCCTGTAACATTTTTTTTGAAAATTACTTGCAAATGTGTTTCAACCAGTAACAAAACGTAATAAAACTATGAAATTTAAATTCTGTGATATTCTTCCTTGTCTTCCCACTCCAGAAAAGGTTTGCAAAATAAATCTCTGTGAATTTTTAGAAACTTCAAACATAATACAGTAGAAAAGAAATAAAACACATCTTTCTTTTTTTTTTAAATTTGTTTACAAAGTGACAAATACGTTAGGATAGGTTTTTCTGCTACCTTTCAGATTTGTTCAAATTCAAGAAAAATAATCTTTTATGCTAAAAAACCTCCAGTCTTCATATCAAATGCACTTTGTGAGGTATTCTTCTGAGTGTTAGCTAAAGTATATAACATTAAAACACCTAGATGAAGATTAATGCACTTTAACCTTTAAACAGCATCATGGGATTTTGATCAAGTTACCTCTCTAACAGCTAACATCCATTTTTTAATTTGTAGTTTTAAATTAAACTTTCAGTTTAAATTCACTAGAAAAAAAAAGAATATAATCAAAACCTTTTAACATCACTTTTTGCTTATGTTTAGTATAATATTAATAGGTATGTAAATTTCTAACTAGCAATTCTTTAATGCTGGCAAGGGGGAGAAATGGTTTGGCCTTGTTCTGTTTCGGATTTTTTATGTTTTTTGTCTGAAAATTTGAAAAGGTGCTGATGAAATCTGTAGGCCAAGTTATTTGCATGACTAATAAGTTTAAATTTGATGCTGTAACATTGACATATGATCATTTTCAAATATCTATCATGTATGTAATGGTAAATGTCAAGCAATACTTATTAAGAAAGGATCTTTCTCCTGAGAATTGTTATGATTTGAGAAGAAAAAAAACAAAATAAAATATAGTAGATGCATCAGCAATGAAAAATAACCCTGTTTCTGAAGATACATTTAAAAAAAGGCCACATTTTCCATTTTTTTACTATGTTCTCTAGGAGAGACATTTAAGTTTCTTCCAGTTGCTGTGTGAATTTATTGACAGTCACATTTTACATAAAAATGGAATTTCACATAGTTTATAAATAATTAATACATGAATAAAACATCGATAATAAACATTCATTTGGTTCATATTTTTTATAGTCTGACAAGAAAATAGGTGCTCATTATACATTTTATATTAATGCAGCTTTGACATTATAAGTAAACCTATGCTACTTCTGTTTGTAACACCTTTTTTGCTTCTATTAATAAATAGAATACAAAACAAAATAATGTCTAATTATATGCACTATGGATTAATTTCAGTGTTTTCAAGATTAATATTCCAATGTGTGAAGTATTGCATAAACCCAAGCAGGCATCCATTCTCCACCTAGGCCATTGTTATTTTTCCTCACCGTTTATATCTATTTATTGTTCCTGAGAAGTCGCATAATGAAATCCAGGGTTTATTAAATCCATTAAACTTCAGAAGCACTATTTGTGTAAAATCTTTGCATAAGCCTTTGCAAGAAAGGTGTATAAAATAAGACTGAACAGAAGCACAAGCTAAGTGTTGACATAATTGGAAGTGTGTGACCTTAGAGCAGATACTGGAATTCCCCAACTGTTGTATTATCATAGAATCATAGAATCTTAGAATCAGATGGGTTGGAAAGGACCTCTGAGGTCGTCAAGTCCAACCCTTGATCCACTACCACCACAGTTACTAGACCATGGCACTAAGTGCCACATCCAGTCTCTTCTGAAATACCTCCAGGGACAGAGAATCCACCACTTCCCTGGGCAGCCCATTCCAATGCCTGATTACCCTCTCTGTAAAGAATTTCTTCCTATTATCCAACCTAAACCTCCCCTGGCAGAGCTTGAGACCATGCCCTCTTGTCTTACTGATAGCTGCCTGCTCAGTACCACTCACATTCTGGTATAATGATGGTATTTACATTTCTGTATTGGGTTTTTATGGCAAGGTTCTGATAGGGGGTCAGCTGTAGGAGTGGTTTCTGTGAGAAGCTACTAGAAGCTTCCCACATGTCTGATGGAGCCAATGCTGGTCAGCTCAAAGATGGACCCATTGCTGGCCAAGGCTGAGACAATCAGCAGTGGTGGTAGTGCTTCTGAGATAACACAGTTAAGGCAGGGAGGGGATAACAACTTCATTCATAGAGAGAAGTGAGAATATGTCAGAGAAACAGCCCTGCGGGCATCCATGTCAGTGAAGAAGGAGGGGAAGGAGGTACTCCAGACACCAGAGCAGAGTGACCCTACAACCTGTGACAAAGACCATAGTGAGGCAGCTGTGGCCCTGCAGCCGATGCAAGTCCACAGCAGAGCACTGATCCACCTGATAAAGCATTTTTGGTGGGCACCTGGCATCCAGACAAGGTTAACCCAGTGCTTATTAGCTAAGTCAGATAGGTTTTGAATCCCACAGAATTATTTGTACCAATAAGCCCACTTATGAGATATTAAAAGTTACTGCAGTGGCTGCCTACTTTATTTAAAAAGATCTTAATATTATTTAAAGTCTAAAGGCATAGTGAAGAAAATGAGAAAACTCACGTTTGAGCTGATAGTAGTTGATCACGCTAATTTCAGAGGAATAAAATTGATTTTAAAAAGGTGTAACTCCTTTTAAGAAAGGTGAAAAAATCTCCGAAATGTAGCTTAATTTCCAACTAATTATTCAGGAGCTTACAATTAAGCAGCAGTGGATGTTAGTCATTGCTGTAATTGTGGTGTTTAAATGAGATTGTTATTGTAACTCGGTGGGTACCACCATCCCTGGACAGTGCCTCAGATAGACATGGGATGAGTCCTAATCTGGTGCATTTTACTTTAAATGAAATGGAGAAAATTCTTGAAAGTTATTTTGTAAACAAAAATTACTTATTTAATATTGTGTTAATTAAAAAGGAAAAGGATGAACATTAAAAATTTACAATATGTTGAAAAGATATGTCAAGGATCACCCTTTATCCCTGATGTATTGCCTGCATCTCAAGACAGTCTTAGGAGCCAGATGGCATTTATTCCTCATGGGGTATAATTTCCTCCCAGATTGAAACTCCCTCGTTTGCTTAATCCAGAACATTCCCCCATGATGATAACTGGACTGTGAGAAGGACCCAAAGAGATGGCTAAGAGCCTTGAATCTTTCAGTCAGGCAAAGTTTTGGTAAACAACAGGCAACAAGGGGAACTTGGAAAACAGTTTGACCTTAGTTTATATTGGCTCAGGGAGAAGGTGGTTGGAAACAAAATATCAGAGCAATTATACATTCTTTGAAACAGAAATTGAGATGCATAAAATTGCCATAATTATCTTCACTGACTCAACTTATTTTCATTTCATTACTTTTTACTGTTTATCGTACAAGTTCAAATGTGTCATGGCATTATCACTAGATGAATATTGTTGAGGTTAGATTATAGAAATTTATTCTTTTTCTTTAATCTCACTTCTTTTGGTCAGTTAT
Organism: Cephalopterus ornatus; assembly: GCA_013396775.1. Lineage (NCBI taxonomy): Eukaryota > Metazoa > Chordata > Aves > Passeriformes > Cotingidae > Cephalopterus > Cephalopterus ornatus. The sequence goes on along the minus strand of VZRE01006270.1, from coordinate 146,672 downwards.
TAAAGGTACCTCTGTCTCAAAGTATGTATAAATGATTTGCAATCAAAGAACTTATTAAAAAAGAAGAAAGAAAATTAAAAAAATAGAATTATCTCCATCAGTTTCTGAATTCAAAGCAGCAATAGACATAAACATACAGTACACATGCATACCTGCTTAATATTGAGTCCAATTCTGTACTTCCTGTAAAATCTCTTATGCTGCCCTTGAAAAAAAAGCATCACCAAAATAATGCAAACAGAAATCAGACCATTATGCTTTAAAATATGTAAAACTTGTTATATCTCATAACCCATATAAAATATTCACTTTATTCTTCAAAATGTGTTATTCTTCCTTTACTTGCTACACATTATCTCACAAATGATTTTTTTGTGGAAGAGACAGGTAGAGAGAGGTGGGTGATCATGAAAGGTGAGGAAGGGGGGAATTTACTTGGTCACATAAAAGCAAAACGTTAGCATTTTTCTTACATAATAGCAGGGAGTAAAAAAAACAACAATAAACAACAAAAGCCCCACCATACCCCAAAACCCAAGCAAACAAACCCTATCAGACCCCAAAGAGATAATCTCAGTGGTTACCCTTAGGGTTATTATTTACTATCTTTTTGTAGTACTCACTTTACTGAAGTGCACTGTTTTTATTGCTTTTTAAATGTATAATGAAAACCTGTGAAATGCTACTTTGTGGGACAGTAGCTACCATTTTGCATTTAGGAAATGCATAACTTAATCTTTTATATTTGTGTAAATAACGTATTCTCATCCCATTGGCTTCCCAGTGGTGAATATGTTGTTGCCAGTTTTGATGTTGCATATGCCTTTGTTACTGTGATCTGGCAGTAATGAGACATTGTTATTTATACAGGCAATTAGAAATGACCAAGAGACCTATTCAGTTGCAATGTTGCATTGAGTAAATTACTCGACATGAGTTGGCCTAACAGGAACACAAGTCTGTAAGAAACATTTGCACATAATGTTTTTATTTCTTGATCCCATAAATATAATTTGAAGTCTGTTTTATCAGCCTTACAGGTCTAATGATTAGGAGACGCTTGGTTCTAGAAATGTGGACTATTGCTATGGAGGGATTCACCTGAACAAATAAGATATATGTATAAAACCATCCTAAACTTGTATTATGGTTGAAGCATACAGTCCCTCTTAAATCATGATTTATTTCATGGATAAAAGTAGACAATCAAATTTTGCCAGATGAACTAAATACTCAAGTGTTTGCATTTTCCCACTGACTACAAATTGAATCTAGATGCCTAAACTCAGACACAGATGGTGACATCTCAAGTAGCTTAGCAGGATCTGTACTTACTTTTCTAAGATAAATTCCTCTTTCTTTTACTGAAAATCCTGGATCTGCATCTATCCCTAGGGAATCCTGTTGTAAATTAATTGCTTTGAAGATTCTTGTCTGTAGAGTAACTGTGATTAGCCACATTCCCTGGTGGTGGAAAATATTCAGTTGTACTGATTTTAGTACTTTGCCATATTTGCGGACAAATAATTCTGGCCTATGGCCAAAAGAACCAGGCCCATATTCCCTATGTTAGTATTTTGAATGAATAACAACTCAGTGCAAATGCACTGTCTAACTTGGGGCATCTAACATCATCATTCTGAACGGCTCCCTGCAACATCCTACCCCTCTTCCTGGAGCAGCCATGGAGTCTGGCCTCCTGAACACAGGCACTTCAAGGTCTATGTGAGATGTTTAAAGTGAACCTGAAGTAGAAGTGAGTCTCCCCAGATATGAAGGATAATTAATTACCTCTTTGGCAATTCATGGAATATGCATCCTCAGGAATCAAGTTCAATTAATTAAATACAAAAAAAGCTGTATCTTAAAGCAGTTTCAGATAGGTCTGTGCAGTCTAGTTAAGCATTTTAATTTTTTATGTAAGTGCTCCTGACATTCACTCATTAATACACAGTTTCAGACATTTGACACATGTTTTAGAGATGGTGAGGGAGAGTTATATATAGATAATATATTTGGACTTATTTATATGTTTCAATAAAAAAATATTACAAAAGGGGCAAATCCAGCCCATTCATTTTTAGGAAAATGGCATTAACCAACAAATAGCCTTGATAACAGGAGCCTGAGAATCAGCAAGTGCCAGTTGAGTAACCTCGGATATACTGCAGTCCTTTCTCAGGCACAGCAATTTTTGCCCTGCAATACTCTGGTAACCTCATTACATAATAGTTTTGTACCTAACATTTATCCTAACTCAGTTTAGGAAAGGGAGAGNAGAGAAGAGAAGAGAAGAGAAGAGAAGAGAAGAGAAGAGAAGAGAAGAGAAGAGAAGAGAAGAGAAGAGAAGAGAAGAGAAGAGAAGAGAAGAGAAGAGAAGAGAAGAGAAGAGAAGAGAAGAGAAGAGAAGAGAAGAGAAGAGAAGAGAAGAGAAGAGAAGAGAAGAGAAGAGAAGAGAAGAGAAGAGAAGAGAAGAGAAGAGAAGAGAAGAGAAGAGAAGAGAAGAGAAGAGAAGAGAAGAGAAGAGAAGAGAAGAGAAGAGAAGAGAAGAGAAGAGAAGAGAAGAGAAGAGAAGAGAAGAGAAGAGAAGAGAAGAGAAGAGAAGAGAAGAGAAGAGAAGAGAAGAGAAGAGAAGAGAAGAGAAGAGAAGAGAAGAGAAGAGAAGAGAAGAGAAGAGAAGAGAAGAGAAGAGAAGAGAAGAGAAGAGAAGAGAAGAGAAGAGAAGAGAAGAGAAGAGAAGAGAAGAGAAGAGAAGAGAAGAGAAGAGAAGAGAAGAGAAGAGAAGAGAAGAGAAGAGAAGAGAAGAGAAGAGAAGAGAAGAGAAGAGAAGAGAAGAGAAGAGAAGAGAAGAGAAGAGAAGAGAAGAGAAGAGAAGAGAGAAAAGAAGAGAAGAGAAAAGAGAAAAGAGAAAGCTGATTTTTTCCCCCTGTCTATAAACACTGGATGGAGATGGAGAATAAGTGGGTGTTACTCAGGCCGTATAAACTACTTCTGAACTGGTAAACAAGTAGTATCAGAAAGTACATATATTTCTCTCTCTATTTGAATTAAAATGAAAATAATACCTGCATGAACATTCCAGCCCAGCTTGTGCTAAGTGGACATCAGGTGGTTGTGATTTCTGTCTTTAATAGCCCACTCCTTTCAAAACTGAAATTCTGAAGCCTAGAGATTGACAGAAACCATTGTACCAGGAAGATAATTCAAAGTCAAAACTGAGAAAAACGCATGATATGAGTGACTTTGGTATTCAGATCATGCTATGCATAACTGAACAATTGGAAATTAATAGTAAATGCATTAATAAAATTTTATGAATTACTCTACAATGAGCTGGTGGTGCACTGCTATGCTGTAACCCTGGATTTGAGCTAAAATCCAGTAACAAGCCAAAGGAAATGATATCCTGCTCAGCACTGGTGAGACACACCTGGACTACCATTTCCAGTGCTGGGCTCCCTGCTATGACAGAGATCGGTAACAGAGATTTCTAAATTTCAGATGAAACGTTACACTTATATTCAAGGACAAAATAAAATTTAAGATAATTAGCTTTTAACTTTTCTAAACACAACTGTAGCTATTTGTTTAAACACTGTAATAAAATACAAAATTTTAATTATTTGTAGAAATAAGGAGCCAGAGAATCAGATCAAATCAGTAAATTCATATGTAAAAGGAAATTTACTTTAGAAATTAAATAAATATTTAAGTAAAATAGAATTTTAATTTATCAAAAACTTGTTATACATATTTCTAAACAGACATTTTGTCATTTGTTTAGCATTGACCAGGATATCATTTGTACAACATAAACAGAAACCTGCACTGACATTTCACCAAACTAAACTGAAACATGTTGTGTGCTATATGGCATAGCTTTCTCCAAATGTCATTTGATTTTCTCTTCCAATACACTTCCCTAAACATACTGAAAAAATACATTTGACTGTACTTTCTAGTTTTCGGTTTTAGGGCAGTATAGATAACAGCTTAATGAATTACATTTTTAAGAGTAATTGGGAATTTCTATTCTGGCTGTTTAGATGTTTTTGCTTTTTACTAAACTAATTTAGAACTGTGGAGAAAAGAAATAAATCAAGAGACTCAAAAGATAGGAGTAGGTTAAGGCAATCATGAACTTTTCTGATGAAGAAAGGAAATATGATTTTATGATAAAGATCAGGGAAAATTAATCAAAACCTGGAAATGTTTTCCATCATATTTTCCAGCATGGGTGAAAGATTAATCTCTGTGTAATACAATCCTCTACAATACAACAGTATGCACACTGTAAACCAACTATTTCCTTTGAAAAATATGTATAAGTGGGAAATAATGAATTTTAAGACTGTCATGTCTGCAGGTGACTTCAATTCTGAAAGCAGAATGAAAAATTTTACATTAGTAGATTATTCTATGACAAGATAAATGAGTTACTTCATAATCCTTTCTTAAAAATTTGTCTTTAGTACTCAAAAAGTGTATTCAGAAATAACTACATAATTAAATAGTCGTTGAATTAATTAGTTAATTAGCCAAATGCAATTGTCTTGGTTGGTTACAATATAGGGATACCCTCCCACCAAACTCTCCCCACCCTTTGAAAGCAAGAAAAAGGATAATGGTTCCTAAAAAAAAAAAAAATAAATGTTGCATTGGGATTTTATCTGGTGAGTCCTAAAGCTGACTCCATTTCTGGTACTACTACCACTACTACCACCACCAGATATAGTTGTAGTTGTTGTAGTAGTAGTAGTAGCAGTAGCAGTAGTAATGGTAGTAGTAGTAGTGATATTTTCATTCATGATTAAAAAATGAAAAACTATAGAATAGTAATACAAATACAACTAGTTCCAGTGGAAATCACATTAAATTTTATAGAAGTATGAAATAATTCACTTGATGACAAACTGCCCACAGTCTTCTGCTCTGGCCATAAACCAGCTTTGAAAATTTTTCGCTCTGTGCAACAGTACTTTATTTCTACTTTCCTTACAGTCTTTGTGAGAATAATCCATAATGTGTAGCTCTTAAGTGAATATTCTGTAGGAGTTGTTCTCTGTAACGTTTGAAATGGAAATCCAACTTTAAACATAGTCTTTCTGAATAACTACAACTTTTGGTCTCACAAACAACAATGCTAAAGTGCTATTTACTATTGAAAAGAAATATCACATTGCTGGATAACTACTAACATTATAATAAGGGGATGGAAAAAAAAGGAAGTACCACTGGCATGGGAAAATGTTGTGTCTTTAGGTATGATTTTCCACTTAGTTTGGCCTTTACACACAGCCAACCATTTTATATGCAATTTGCATGTACTGCATGGCAATATAAAACGAAAGATCAAAGTATGACCAACTAATGCATTTTAAGCCAATTTTGTGCAGGAAATGTTGTGGAACAGCACCATCTGCAGGTGTGTTACCATAAAGCTAATGTTCTTAGTGTAGTGTTACCTGTCCTTTTTTTAGCAAACATTTAGCTTGAAAGAACTCTTCTATCAAGTGAGAGTCTTTTTGTTTTTTAAGAACTGAACACACCTATCTAGTTACATGTTTTATATAATTATGTCATATGCCATTACCCACTCTAAACCTTTCTCTGTGTGTTGCAAATACTTATTTTTATCTTTGTAAAGGTTTATATGTGGCTCTGAGACAAATCAGAAAACAAAAAGTCAATATGATGCCGTGTAACGTGTTTAGGAATTGCATCAAACTGCATTATAATGTACTAATTAAAAGTAACACTGCTGCTTAAAAGCAAATAAGATCATGCTACTCCCATCAGAAAGCTGGATATTCCTAAAGACCATATTTTTGCTTCACTTTCCTCAACCGTCACACCTTTCAACTCACTGTAGGTGTCTGGAGTTGAAGCACTGTGTCCTTTGAAAAATGTCCAAAATGTGGAAAATTTTGGAGACAAAGGGATTGGAAAGTGTGCCATCCGTTTGTGTGAAGATTTATTTTTATTTACATTTTTGAGGAACTCTGAGAACTAATTTGGTCCAAGGTAATACATTTAGCAGTAATAAACCCTGAATACTCTCATAGATATTCAAAGGATGGGAATAATCATCTCTTTAATTGTTATGGTGCAGAGCTTTCCATGACAGTCCAAAGCCATTCAGAAAAAAATACAATGATGTCCTCAGAACCTAGATCTGTGTACTTATACATAGATTCAAAGCTGTAACTACTTAATTTATACATTTATGTCAGTGAATATTCTTTAGATTATTCTTTATTGAATATCTGCTTAAAAGAAAAAAAAAAAAGGGCAAGCCTCCTACCTAGTTCCTACCTAGTTACTCTAGATCATGAATCATGGTGTTTGGAAACAGAACTCTTTTCCAACATATTTGAAATTTCATGAACAGGTGTAAGGAAACATGTTGCTGGGGCATTTTTCAAGGGAGTTGGTTTTCTTTCTGGAAAATATTAACCCATTAAAATGAAAACCATGGCTATAAATACATTGGGTGGGAGACAGTTCAACTGGGGAAGCTCATTACTGATGTCATCTCTAATACGTATTGCTGTAGTTCTGAAGCATAAAATGTCTCTTTCTTCCTCTATCAGCATTCTATTTCTCCAGCTGTCTCCTCTCCATTTCTTCCACTTTGTTGGCAGGATTTCCTATGATCTACTACTCTACCCACCACAGTGTCTGTTGTAATATTTAAAGTAAAACCTTCACACTAAAACCCCAAAATGCCTTATTTCAAAAACAGAAGCAGGCAGGCAGACATACAAAAAGGGAAAGACAATAATAACCTGGTAGTTTAGGCATTCTGTAATTATTTAAAAAGAAATGGTTCCAGAAAGTGAGGGAAAGAGGAAATTCAGGTTCTTCCAGTTCAGTAAATTCAAGTCTCTTCCATGACTAATTCAGCAAAGAAACATGAAAATTTTCTCTCGATATCCTGTGTGTACATAGAGCTGATCAGGCCTAAAGTGCCCGTGTGCAACACTTGAAATCAGGAAAGGATTCATGGGAAGGGCAAAACCTCTTCCCTCTCAGCTCTGCTGAGAAAACATTCAGGTTTTATTTTATTGAGTTTTTTTATTAAAACTACCAAAACATAGTCAATATGATTAGTTTAGTTTCAGGGTTTCAAAATTCAAATAACCATAAAACTTGAAAGTAGTTTGCAATTTTTTTGAGCTATTACATTATATTAGATCATGTGTATGTCCCCCTCCTTTTTTTCCCCCCTGATTTTTCACCTTTTCTCCTATGTGAAGCTATTTGTCTGAAAATATAAATCAAAAGTTGTTATTGTATGGTGCTTTCAATGGCCCCTGGTAGAGACTTTAAAAATATGTCTCAACTGTTTATTAAGATGAGGAGTAATTTGAATAAAACAGTTAATTTCAGAAATATTCTTTTGCATCATACATTTTAATTCTTACTTTCAAAATGAGAATAAACTCTTGTGATCTTGAGCTGTATTTTCTTAAAAAGTGAGGTGCTGCAAATAACCCAGATTGTAGAGAGGAAATAGACAAAAATTATTTCAAGAATAACTTGAAATCACTGCTAGGGGATTTATTTTCATTCACTTTTTTTTGCCGATTTAAAGAATATTAGCAAATTTCAATACTTTTCAGTTTTTAATTCAGTTCATTTTTTAATTCCATTTTTATACTTTTAATTTTAAAACCATCCTTTAGTAACTGGCTTTGTTTAGCATTTGCTTGGTCACTTACAACTTCTTTTTAATAGTCACTCTGGTTTCAAAGCTGGAAAAACATTTACAATAGAATGTATCACTTAATATAAGAGCATTTACTGTATGCAAGATTACTTGTACATCTGACAGACTTGATGGACTGCCTAATAGTCTGGACGCACTGAATTTTCAATGTATTTTGAAGTCAGAGGCAGAATGCAAGTAGCCAGTTGGGCCTGAAATGTCTGTGCTGTACCAGATTTATTTAAGATCCAGTGTCACAGGAGTATTTCTTTCCACAAATTTGAATTAGAAATGTGGGACCTGAAACTTTACATTTTCCAGTGTGTATAATGTAGTCACAACCCCTTGCATTCACAGGTTTTCTGTGGGTTGGGGAAGGAGTATACTACATTTGTATCCCTCACCACTAGTTGCCAGAAGCCAGGATAAATCCTTAGGTAGGAGCGTTCCACCAGTCCTGTTTTCTGTCTCACTGAACCCACAGAAAGCAGAAAATAGAAAGACAAAGCTCAGAGTTTAAGTCATGAGAGTTAACGGCTGTCAAAGTGCATGTAAATCATCATTCTCAGTATGGAGGGAGTATTTGATTTATATGTTTGGCTTTGATTATTATATTACAGCAGAGTGAGGGAGATTAGGATGGTAAAAGAGATAAGGAAATGCTACCAACAAAGAAATTAAAACCAGGAAATGGAGGAGACACCGAGGGAAGCAGAAGGATGGTGGAGAAAAAGAGGACATTTTATGATTCAGAACTACAGCAGTGTATCAGAGATTGTATCAGTGATGAGTTTAAAACACCTTGCTGAAGCAACTAAATTGTTGGCTAAAATATAAATTAGAAATTATTCTTGCAGACATGTTTATCACATCATGAATCTCCAGCAAACAACTTTATGAGGTCTTCCCCTCCACTGACGTCTAATGAAATTATTTGTATCAATCCTCATACAGCATTGCACCGATATCTTCACAAATTTGCAGGTTCACTGCTTGACTAGTTTGACACCTTAACATGATTCTCTGGTTTAGATGACAGAGCTTTGATAATTTTATAGCCATAATTAAATCAAAACAATTTTGCCCTAAGCCTGACAAGAGAAAATGTCAACAGTTTAGTTAAAATTACTGGAATAAGGGCTAGAGAAAAATATTTAATTGTTTGAAGGTTAAAAACAAAAAAGTATATTGGGGAAGGATGGAAAGATAGTGAAGAAAGGTAAGAATATCATACACATATCTGTATGTATAGATAAAAAATAGAAAATGTCTTCTCAAAAATGCACATGTATAGACATGCTAACACACATGTATTTTTGTATACGTATCAGTGGTTTCTTTCATGCCTTACCTTTGGCAAAAATCCTGTTATAAAAACATTCTTCAAGATAATAATATGGGTATAGGCGCTGAATGGATCAAAGGACCAGGCTGTCTGGAAGGGCATCTGCCCCAAAATTGGTCCCATTAAAGACAAAGATGACCATATACTCGATTAAGCAGTTATCAGCAGATGTTCAAGAGACTCTAAGACAAAAAAAATGGTCACCTGGGAAAGGAGTATAGGAGAAGCATAAAGATCTGTCACAGAGGGAAACAGGGTAGGCAAGGCAGGTGGGTGCTCCCATCTCTGTGCAGGCTGGGCAGTGCTGTCCTTCCCCGGGATTCCCTGGGGTGCTGTCCCTGCCCGTAGGGATGAGGTGGTGGGCGTGGGTACCCCTGGAGCTGTAGTCCCCTGCATCTGCCACATGGGAAGCAAAGGGGCACCCACGTGGCTTGGAGGGGATAAGGAAACTGCATCTCTCTGCAGAAAGAGCAAGGAGGGGAAGGTGTGTGTGATTAGAGATACTGGAAGTTAGTAAAATAAGGATATTGAAAAAAATTAAAGTGTTTAACATTTTTTAGCTGTCTAGTGTCGTAGTTTATCCATTAACATTGTGATTGTATAGGTCAGTGATTGGCCATTACAGAGATGTCATTAAGAAATCAATAAACCACTTTGATCCTGACTTGGTTTAAATTACATGGAATGGACAATGCAGAACTACTGGATTGGCAAGCCTTCAAAAAAACAAACCCCAAATCAAACAAACCATCCAATACTCAACTGTAAGTTTCATCTCTGTGACACTCTTCAGGAAAGGTATTAAACCTAGAAAATTATTATATACAATAGAAAAGTCAAGATGACTATAGCATTATCACTGTCAGAAAGCTACTTGCTTGTGATGGAAACTCGGGCTTTAATTCTAAATCACAGGTTGCTTCCTTTTTTACTACAACTAGTCCTACAGGTGATCCTGCATGCAAACTATACAGATTGTGCACCTGGATGTGCTATGAGGAGGAATGTACTTCCAGTGATACTGATAGAATGATACTCGTTAATGAACATCAAGGAAAAGATTATAAACAGTCTCAGTTTAATCAGTACTCGTGAAACTTCAGTCTCTGACGCGAAAAATCAGTTTTAAAATTGAGGGATGCGCTAAACACTGAAAAATATGGTATATCCAGAATTTCTTTCTTTGGGAGAATGCACTCGAGGGAACTTCTCTCAATACATTTATGTACAGGGAAAATTTACAACTTTCACAAATATGTAAACTCTGGATAAAATATTGCTAGAACCACTCTGACATTGGCACTAAGCCATTTTAATTTTCTATAGAGATCTTTATTCATTTGCAGAATGAAATTTATAATTAAGCATTATGTTCAATAAATTGCAAGTACACTTAAAAATTTTTATTACCTTTCAACTGGGAAACTAATATTGCAATATATCTGACTATAAGCAAAACTAAAACAGATGATAATCTTATGTTTTCATAAGATTCCAAATCCATTTTCAGAGCTTTCAAATAATCAGATTTAGAAACAGGTCAATGAAGAAAAATCTAAAAAGCAGATTTGGTGCACTGGGAAGGTGAATAGAATTAAGTACATTTCCATAAATATTCATAATAGTTGATTTTTATAATTGCAATAATTTCTACTAAAATATTTGAAGTTTGGGGTTTTATCTATACAGGCATTTTGGTAGGTTGTTTCTTTTTTTTTGTGAGAAAAATTCTTGCCCTGTCTGGTGCAGACAGCTGAAGCGCTATAATTTACTGGAAATTCAGTGGATGAACAACTCAGATGAACATTCATAAACCAGAATGTAATTCAGTCATTTCACTGTGCCTAATTGTAGAGAATGCTTCCTCTGACATCAGAGAATTTTCATTAGGCCTGTAAAATCTGTTTTGCAGTTTGTAGTTCTTCGTGTTTTTTTTTCAAATAGACCTGGATTTCTGGAGGTCTTTGGCATTAAGAACCATTCTATATCTTCTATGTACATTTTAGGCAATTTTCAGGATAGATGAAGAGGCTGTTACAAGCTTCTTTATTTTCTATTTAAATATGTATGTGTGTGTGTGAGCCTATGTATAGATTTATGTATTTTTGTTTATAAAATAACTCTTACAATAGTGACAATTATATCTGGTATTATCAGAAGTTAATTACTGAATTCAATTGCAGCTAATTATTTTTAATATAATATTTCCTACTTAATTATCCAACCTTTATATTTCATTGAGTATTTAATGCTTACCTAAGCTATTATATTTTTTCTCCTGATTTGTTTTGATTCCCTGTAAGGTTTTTTTGTCTCCCTTTTATAGACGAACTTAGGCTTTGGCCTTACAGTACTAAAGGCAATGTGAATATTGACACTAACTTGATGACTGATGCCCAGAATCATAGAATCACAGAATGGTTTGGATCAGAAGGGACCTTAAAGATCACCTAGTTCCAAACTCCTGACATGGGCAGGGACAGAAGACCAGGTTGCTCAGAGCCCTGTCGAATCTGGCCTTGAACACTTCCAGGGATGTGGCAGCTGCAACTTCTTTGGGCAATCTGTTCTAGTACCTCATCACCCTCACAGCAAAGAATTTCTGCCTAATATCTAATCTAATCTCATGTAATCATCCAGTTTGAAGACATTCCCCCTTGTGCTAGCACTACATGCCCTCTTCATCTTTCTTGTATGTACCCTTCTTGCATATACTGCTCTACAGTTGCCCCTGAGCATTCTCTTCTCCGGGCTGAGCAATCCAAATTCCCTCAGTCTTTCCTCACAGAAGAGGGCTCCAGTCTCTGATCATCTTTCTGACCCTCCTCTGGACTCTCTCTGTTTTACTGACTTGGAACTAAAAAGGTGTTAAACATCATTGTGCTTTGATAGCAGCAAATAGATTTTAGGAAGTGTACTTTTCTATTCTCAGAAGACACAGCGGAAAACAGAAGCCTGTTGCAAATCGTTACTACCTCATGTAGTAATAAGACAGCTACTGGGTTGTGGTGTTTTGTTTTGTTTTGTTTTTGTTTGTTTGGTTGGTTGGTTTGAGTTTTGTGGAGGATTTTTGGTGGGAAGGGTATTTGTTTGGTTGGGTTTTTTTGTTTGGGATTTTTTTTTTTTAGTTGATTGGTTCAAGTTTTTTGTTTGTTTTTTTGGGGAGGGTTATTTTTATTGTTTTGTCTTCTTGTTGTTTATTTATTTTTAATGTCTTGTCTTTGCATTCACCAGAATGTAAACCAAGAAAGCATCCTTCATCAAATCAATTTCTTCTGATTTCTTTGCTCTGGACTCAAATGCTTACTCCCTCTCAAAGGTGCCTCTCCCCTATGTTTCATCAATTGATTTTGCTACAAGACAGCTCTTAAAATTTCTATCCAATGGTCTTTTCATTTAGGTCTCTGACTTTTGTTTCCATCAGAGCAGCATTGTTGTTTCATAGAATGATTTAATTCTCTCCTTGTATCTTCCTTTTTTTCTTGCTCAGGTTTTCTCTTTTTCCTGAAGTTCTTTTAGCATGCATCAAATATAAAAAGGAAATATTTAGCAGTACGTTTCTGTATATTAATTAAAATGCCTTTTTTCTCAGAAGAGGCCTGGTTTCCCTCAAGAATCAGCTGTGAGTAGCTGTCATGTGTCTGGCTGGAGAGCAACAGATAGTAGCTAATCAGAGAGCTGTGTACAGATACTTTAAATTTGGAAAGCAAGCATGTGTTTTCACCTGGTCTGATAGGATGCTACAGAAGGTTGTTTTGAAGTAGCCTATATAAGTAAGACCACACTGTGAAGTTCTAAGCAAGCACTGGTCCTCAGGAGGGAGTGACAGAACTTTAGGCTGATATTCTTGCAAAGATGGCAAAAGAAAAACTGTGTTTTTCAAAAATTATTTTCACGTAACCATAGTAACAACATTTGGTACATCTTTAGCACTGAAAATTGCAAATGGGGGATCACTGAAAGATGGAAGTGAAAGAGGCTCATTGCTGGGAAACCTGCAATCATGTCATCGGAGTACTAGAGGGACCAAAGAGTGACAAAGTGGTGGCTGCTTATAGTGTACCAGATTTTAGTCACTGAAACATTTTACTTTGGATTTACAGGAAAAATGAGGAAACACAGCAAGGGGAGAGTGTCAAGGAAGCAGAAAACCTTAACTACTGCCTTATTTTCTACCCTATGCTACTACAGCCTTCTCCAATGCACATAATTAGCATATGGGTTATTTTATGGAAGCTTATATACACAGCTGTGCATAAATCACCCAGAAGTGTGGCAGATTGTATTTGCTATCAAACCAGCCAGCAATCAAACTTTCAGAGGGATTGCCTAAAAATGTTCAGGCAGAGAGAGTGAATATATTAGCACATCACATCCACTGGGAGTATATTTTTAATATGCCTTGCCTTAGGGCTTATAGGTACATTTTCCAAGAAAGACTTTTCTACTTCTCTCAATTATTTTGAAATGTTTGTATTATAAATAAGTGGGGTTTTTAATAAATAATGCCATCAGCAGTAGTGACAGTGTGTTTCTAAGTGTATGTTAAAAGAAAAGCAAAATAGAATAAAAACTTAAAGTGATGTTACAGTTTAAAACACCTAATTATTCAGTTTAAGGCAACACAAAAAGTGTTCTAGACTTCTATACACATCTTATTAAGGAGCCATGTCTTTAGCAGTGTATCTCTTCATAGCAAAATGTTCCCACAATTTGGCTTAATTGGAAAGGCCTATTGATTTACTTGAAACTGAACTGAGACTAGTAGTCTAAGTTAGGCACTAATAAGTATCTTCCTTTTTTTCTGTTTTGTTTTTAATCAAAATCAGAGACAATTGTAACCCATTATTCAACATATACTATACAATCAGGTATGGTCAAAATATGCTTAAGGCTTAAAATTTCTTGAAAGTGGAGCAAAACACAAGAACCATGTATCCCATGGTTGAGATGAAATAGTGAGTTTTTACTTAAAACTCTAAGCAAAGAGCCAATGTTGATTGTCAGATTCATCAGCCCTTTATGCAGTCAGGTTGCTGGGTCAGTCATATAGAACATCAGGGAATCATACTGTGGGAGTTGCCTAACTTGGACTTCATGGTTTAATAAGCTCATATTGATGCAAAGAGCAATTTTTATTAACAAAATGCTTACAAAGATTCAACTGTATTTTTAGAGAATTTCACTGCAACATGCAGTGTACTGAGCATCTCCAAGGGTATCTATCTAGCTTGTCATCTTTGAGGCCAAGTTGCAACAGAAAGCAGGTCTTGGGGAAGCATATCATGACACCTGCCTTATTTATTGTTCCTGTAAGAACTTTCATACAGTTCTTTAAAAGATGTAAAACCTTTTCAATGAGACACTTAAGATTTCCATCTCTATTTCAGTTGCTTTAGGCCAAGGGACTTTTTAGGACAAGTTAGATCTGAAGGGTGATATATGTGTAGTTGGTTATCAGAGTGTAGTGAGCAGAAAATAGTAAGATATGACCAAAATTATCCTCCTGGAAGACTATATCATGCATTTGTGACTTGCAGCATGAACTGGAAAGTCTGATTAAGAATCCAGTTTCAGGCAGAAAGTCAAGCAGCACAAGGCAGTATGTACCAAGTAAATCTTTTACTGGTACTACCTAAGCTGGGTGCTGGCAGGCAGCTAAACCCTTGGTTTGGGATAAGTCTTGTGGTCATCACCTCTGCTTTTATTTGCACAGCTTCTAATTCAGTGCTATCGCAGAATATATTTCAGAGATGTTCAGGGCTTTAATAACTACTTTCCCTAGTAAGGACAAATATAATGTCTCTCTGTGCCACACCCTCAGTCATTAAAATTAAGAATATTTTTTCTCTACTTCAGAAAACTTGAAAATAACTTGTGACAGGATGAGATTCACTGATTCAGCCAAGTTGAGAGTCCAGGATTCTAACTGTATTTTGCTTAATGATGCATTATCTACAGGCTTTAGTTTCCTCTTGTGATTAGTTTTACTGGAGCAGTATTTATACTTTGGCATACAGACTGCCTTAGAGGATTCTTGCCATCTGTTGGCTTATTCACATGTGGAACTCTGCTTTGAATTGTATTTCATAATATTATAATACACAAATGTGTATATTCTAAGCATATCATAGAAGTTGGATACATATATGAAAAAAATTATTTCATTGTATATGTATGTGCACACACATTTAATTTATATATATGTGTGTGTATAATATATATTTTTGTATATATAACATATATATATATGTATAAATGAAGCTGATTTTATATATAAGTGTTCTGTGTACTCTGTGTCCAGTTGATTTATTACCTATTAAAAATTACTTAATCCTGGGAGTAGCTGACATTTAGTGGAAGAGATAAGACTCTTTCATCCTGAATATCTTCTGATGTGGGCTTCCATTTATACTATAGTGGTCTATGAATATAATTTATATAAGACAATATAGTCATCACTACATTAAAAATGGAATGGTTAATGTAGGTATGAATACATTCCTTAGGTGTGAAACCACTGTGCTTCCCAGTAAAAAGAAATCTTGCTATGTGAGCTTCTGGCTTTATTTACTCAACTCTGGACTCATATAATTCTGTTTCCAAGGTCTGTAAGCCTTTGCAAAGGTTTGTCACTGACATCATGTTTTTCCATAGTAACATTAATGGGCAAATGTTTTTGTGAAGCTCTTTCCTGACTATTATGCTCAAAGCATCCTTCAGATCTCTGGACTTTGCTCTGGGACTGAATATGAGCATATATTTCTTAATTTCCTCAATTGCAGCTTTCCAATAGGTTGTTCACTTGATGGAACCTGCCTTTCTTTGTGTAGTGTCACAACAAAGGACGCAAGGTGTGCATCTTCTCCCTCCAACAAAACGAAATTCAGACTTTAGATTTTAGCTATGTTTTAAAACTCATCCCATGTCTCATTCAGGTAAATATCTAAATTTAAAATCATATTCACGTATGCAACTTTGTGCTGAAAAGAAAATTTTTCTCAGAAGTGTGCAGACAGGGCAATAGAAACAAAAAAATCTTCAGAAACAAAAAAATTAGATATTCTTGCTGTCTTGGTTCAAACATCCTGTTCATTCTAAAAAGAAAGCTAAAGTTCGAATTCAGATCTTCAATGCTATTCAGGTATTTAAATTGCATTGATTTTTGGAAACCAGTTTGAGTATCGTCACTGGTTTTTAGACATTCTGGAGTCTTTTAGGTCATTATGAAAATTTAGTCATACAGGCTTTTTGAGATCTGTGCGATATTTGCAGACATTTGTGTTCTGTGCCTAACCCTAATCACTGAAATTCTAGATAACATGTAACAATCACTCTCTACTGGTCTAAATGATCCAGCTAATGTCCAGAAGACAGAGCTGTTGGTACCAGACTCAAATTAATAAGACATTCTCACAGACTTTCACTCCCTTGAATAAATTGACTATAACTCTTCTAACTCAGGGATATCTGCACAGGACTTTGTTCTTCAGTGTAAAGACTCCATTATTATTAATGTTAGGCACCTAGATGTTATTGGTTTGAACCTTGTCCACTATCTCCCACACAGCACACCTTCTAACATAGGCTTTACTAGATACTTCCCAAGAAAAAACTCATAGCAGCTCAGCAGTCAGACTGTTTCAGGAGACAAGCCTGCAGGCTCCAGGTCCTGCCTCCTCCCCATAGCCTAGTCCCATGACAGTGCTTCAGCAAATGTTGTGATTCTGCAGTCTATTATTTTATTATTCCTCATCAGACAATACCCTCTCACAATTTGTCAAATGCCCTTGACACCACAATTTGAAAGCCCAGATATGGTAATTATCGCATTATCTTGCTCATATAGAGATATAGATTCCTAAAGAACTTTAGCAAACGGTGAAAAAGCCTAAGCTGGAAAGACGTGATCACAATGAGGACCAGGAAAGACTGACACAGAAGTTGTGTACTGTGTATGACTTAGATAATCAGGCAGGAAACTGGAAAAAAAGAAGCTCCTGATCACAAGAATATTCCTGTATATCTACAGGCAGCCATGAGGTTGGCTTGTCATTGAGTTCATGTACTATGATTGCAGGGCTCTGAAGAGGCTCATGCAGAAATGATCCCATGAAAAACAGAAGTACACTGATGAGCAAAACTGTTTCATATGGGAAAAAAAGAAGCTTTTCCAAGCTAATTTGTTGAGGGTTGATAATTTGGGCAGAGGGTGAGAATCTGTTGCATTATGTCTGCTATAATTTATGAAAGAAACTGTGCTGCTAGGGAGGACTTTTTAAAGTCTTTCAATTTAGAGAAACTATGAGGAGAAAACTACTGTCTGCTGCATAAATAACACTTAAAATTAAGACAGTCTTTAGCCCCAATAAAAAACAGACTATAAGAATAAGATTTAAAAACCATATTTGCAACAGAAATCAAATTATATTTACAAAAATTCAAAGGGGAGAGGAGAGCAAAAACACACCTTTGTTCTGTGTCAAGCAAATACTTATACAGGTACAACTGAGCTGAAAGTACACCACTTACTGTTTATTACAGAGAACTTCATGTGATTTAATTATACATAGACAATTAAAAAGTTAAAAAAAACTTCATAGTGGTCATGAATTTCCCCTTGCAAATAGCTATTAATCAGTATATGAACAAATTTAATACTTCTAACTAAAGTCTTGTGGAGCCAAGATCAAAGGAAGGATTAATTTACTCTCAAATGTGTGTAATTCAATGTAGGTGATATCTAAGCACTGAAGGTGTCTTGGGGTAAAGAATAGCTATGCAACTCATCCTACTGGTCTCCTTTTATTCACTGTTCTCCTTTTTTCACAGTTCTCTCTAATGATTTGATTCACTTAAATAGTTTAAAGTAATTTCTGTAATGACATTGAATAAGAGAAATGGTAATATGGGAGCAAGTATTGTACTATATGCATCAAACAATGCTTGTTATAACAATTTTTACTTTTTTATGTATTCTTGAACATCAGCTACAAAATTCTCTAGTTGAATATAATGCTTCAGATTTCCCTCTATAAATGAAGGGATGGGTGGAAGGCACCATAATTTAAGTCTTCTTTTTTATTATTTAAATTTTATGAAGCCTTGCATGCTCTATTCAGTCTTTTTTGCAAGTATTGAGGTCTGTTCTGCAGTGCTGCTAAATGTCTGTAAGACAGTCGAATTCAGACGGAGAAGTGGTGGTGTTAACCCGGTGTCTGTCTCTCACAAGTGAAAGTTGAAGATACAGACAGAACATTATAAGTAGGTAAGGAAAAAGCCACGTTTCCCCAGCATGCTATCACAACCTCTGAAAATTAGCAGCTTTGAGATTCCCAGATCAAAAAATGGCATTTTAGTTGACATCTCTCATGGCGAATGATGTAGTACCAGTATTCATCGCTGGACCCTAGACATTACAACTGCTCATTCTCAGGGCTTTTGATTGAAATGACTGGTTTTCTTGCAGACAAATCCAGGTTGATATTATGGAGGTAGTTCACTCAATAAACTACCCTGCAGAGTCCTTATAGACAAAACTGCATCTCTATTAAACTGCACCTCTCCTTCCTCTAGTATATATTGGTACTGTCTGAGTGCACGCTGTGCCCTCACACAATCCTATTTTTTTTCACGCCACCTCCTCAGCCCATACACTCAACATTGATGTATGATTTCTGATACTTGAACCATGAGGACTGGGAGAGGATAGGAAAAAATATCTAAAAATTAATAGTTATGTTGAAGACTATTGAGTACTAACTGTGTCCTTGGAGAGACTTGAGCCCAAGCATATTCTGTATAGGTTTATCACTTGAGTGGTGTCTAGTCCTGAGCTGTGTGAATGTGCATTACTCTGCATTACTTGTTCAGAGGGCCACAGCTCACTTCTTGAACAGAATTTCTTTACCCCTATAGATATAGCTTCCAGGTTTAATAGTCTCCGAAGACTTTTCTTCCACAAATTAGCCTAGTACATCTGCTAAATGCCAGCTGGAGACATAAGAAAAATATAGTAAAAGAAGCAAAGTTTATTGAAAGTATGTGGTAGGATACACTAGTATGTGGTAGGATACTAAGAGTATAAGTTAACAAGTGAAGAGCAAAGTGCTGAGTTGAGAACTAGATAGAAGTCCCTATAAGCAATGTGTTACCTTTTGTTAACATCAGAAACTTTGAAATTACTGTCTGTAAGTTTTCTACTTATCAAGTTTTTATGAGTCTGCTGGGATTTCTGTTTCAGATTTATTATGATATTTTTGGTTTTCTTCTGATTTCTCTTTGAATTGAAGAAGTAGAATTCAGTGACACAACCTGTCCTCAAACCTCCCTGCTCTGAATGTCAGGTTGTGAAATGCTACATAGTTAGAGTGAACAATTTAAATTCTCACTTCTATTTAAAAACGACCCCAGAGATGGTTTTAACTGCAATCATTTTTAGTCTTCACTGTAATTTAGAACAGATCAACTTTGTATATATGTAAGATGATTCTTTAATCCAAAAAGAGAATATTATAGGAACAGGCATTATTACAACAGGATGCAGAAACATATTTGGCATAAACTGCAAGGAAGTTAGCTCTGCACCATGTTGCAAATATTTTACCACTTAATGGGCAGCTGCAAAATTATGGATTTTTTGGGGCTAATTCATCAATGCTGTCTTTTTATAAAACTGCATCTTTTCAATCTGGAAATTTTACATAATGTGTAAGTGGGTTTTACAGTAGCTGAGAGATGAGCAGGATTGCCATCACTTTGCTCTTTGTTTTGGTTGCTCAATGTAGACAGTAAATAATTGGTAACTGATAACTCTGTTTCACCGATCAGAAAATTTCAGCACTGAAATTTCTGTCACTAAGGAGTGCACCATGACAGGTCATTTAGGCTGCATAGTAGAACCACAGATTTAAAATATTAAGAAGAATAGCTAATCTAGGTATTCAGTTTAGAAAGTTTGTATGTTCTAGGAAAAATAGGAGATTGCAACATACATAATCTTCTATGATATTTATAAAAAAGCCCCCACATAACAGTAGCTTTCAAGTATATTACATGTGTATCTACTCTTATATTTTCTTTATCTTTAAAAACAAAGCACAGAAGTTTTGTGGTTTAGGTTTGTTAAATTTTTCTTCCATGATTTAGACTTTATAGATGTCATAATGCTTTTGCACACCTTCTGCCTTTTTCTAAACCTCTTGCCAGGAGATTGGCATCAAGAGGTGAACAAAAACAATATTTTACAATGTTTCTGATGTCTCTGAAGCTGTGGATAGTAGTAGTCCGTGCTTCCAGATTTTGTTTGTTTGTTTGTTTTCTTTATTCTTTTCCCATATACTAATCTTCTCATTGGTTGATAGCTACTCTCACACCAAAATTGCCATAAAGATTTCTGTCCCCTGGCCTGCTGGCCCAAAATATACAGTGCAAGACAAAATGTAGTGTTTAATTATAAATTCAGGTGTTTGAACAGAAATGGTGTTTACTACAAAATCAGTGAAAAGTTTCCTTCCTGGAACTGCTGAGCTTTTTAGCTCATAGCTTTCAACTGGGGGACCAGAAGCCCTCTGCTGGATTTTTTCTAATGACTTTGGATAACTGAAGAATATGTGCATGCATATACACAAATATATACATGAAAACCACAATTTGAATGGAATACTAAGCACTTTTGTGCTTCAAATTCAGTTAGCAGTACAAGATCTTCATAAAGATACATGGGACTGTTAAATTTTAATGAGTATTTTTTTTTAATAAGGTGAACACATGGGAGGTCTGTGTGGGCATGTGAATCAAAACATAGAGATTGCTAGTTGCACTCAGTTAACTTCATATTATAAAGTAGTGATCTTAGTATTTCTCTCTATTGAGTATCATCACATTTACATTTGTGAGGTGACCATTTTGACAGCATTACTGATTTATGATAATTTTTTTCAGTTTTTGAATTGGTATGTAGAGCCAAGGAGGATTAAACAATCCCAACTATTTTAAACTACATTTAAGATTTATTGCCTAAGATTGGATTGGTTTAAACACCCTTTGTGCCAATATTGGAATAGTAGGCTAAAAAAGTAAGCTAAAAAAAAAGTGAGCTAGAATTCACTATTTGAGGTATGTTCATGCTTATTACCTTAGTCAACTTTTTACTGTAAACAGAGAAATACTTTTATAACAGCTTCATAAATAAAACTTACAATAAGGCTTTGAATGTATCTATTTCCTTAGAAAGGCCACCTTTTTTGTTCTGCATAGAATTTTATTTAAGTACTGTATCAGTTTGAGTTCTCATTAAGTGTCAGTTTACTCAGGTTGTCTTTATGAAAATGAATGATAATGTCTAAGTAAAAAGAAAAAAACCTATAAATTTTTCACCCAAAGGCTTTTTCATCTCTTATTACCAGTCATCTCTGGTGAAGTATAGCTGCTTTCTCTAAGTGATGTAAATTACAATATACTTTATGAAAATGGCTTTGCCCTTCATAGGAAAACACTGCAAACTGTTTCACACTGGTATTTTTCTGGCATAAACAGTATATATGAAATCACTATAACCTTAAAAAAGCAGGTTGCAATTTTATTCCCTGCCCAGGGACTTCATCACAAAATGTATGGCGTGGTTGAGTTGTCATGATGATAACTATAACTTGAACAATAAAAATTAAGTATAATTTTGCTTGTATGAACCTTTCTGAATCAAAGCAAATGTTTTTCAGAAGCAGATTTACAAAACGTCACATGTTAAAATAATTGGTATTATCACAGGCAGTAAAATTAATCTTGGGCAAGTAAGTCTGTCATCTCCACAGACTCAATAATGAAACTGTAAGATCAAACCCATAACAAGTATAAATAAATAGAGAGACTTAAGTATGGTTTAAACGGCTAATGAAAACTCAGATTTTTGTCAAGAAACCCACAAAAGGTATGCTCTCTGAAGTCAGCAGATGATATTGAAACAATGTTACAGAGGAATTCGAGGTCAGTTTTTTGCATAGACAGCTCCCTATTTAAGCCACATTGTCTGGCATGGTACCTTATAATGTATAACTAGGTCTGTACTGACTTGTATCACAAGAAGATGCAAATAGCATCTGGCCTATTTGTATGCAGTGTTATTTACTTTGAGGACTAGCTTAATATATTTTTTTTTAGTAGCAATAATTACAGGAACATGAATATACAAATGTTCGTGTTCCTTATTCTTCATGATTAATGCAGAACCACCTCTGGAAGCAGACATACTGCTGACTGCCACAGATGAGAACACATACATATCCCTAATTACTACAAACCCATTGTATTCCAACGCAATTATGTGTGTGCTGCTCTCTGCTCTTTCCATTAGTCCTACAGATATAGTTGTTCAGCAGAGTAAACTGATGTACAGGCATTAGACACGTTTTTGAAAACAAAACCAACAACCACAAACAGAACAAAATCTGTCCCACTGAACTCCCAGATAGTGATAGGACATCAGAAACAAAATTCACTATTCCTTCTCCTCTCCCTATGCTATCCAGGTGAGTTTTCTCCCTCAGATTACCAGCTTCCTAAATGTCAGATATAGGTTTTACTTGTGTACTCTCTTCTTTCTTAATTTAAAAACTAAGCAGTTCCAGATTTTTAATTCATTTAGTTCGCTGTATGTAAACTGACCATAAAAGTTTGCAACTTAATATAATTAATTTCCCCGTAGAGAACATAGAAATAAAAACATAAGCACACTAAAATTATTTAATAGACAACTAAAAATAAGTACCTCTCAGATTTTTATTTCACAATTAACCATTTTGCAAAAGGAGCAAGCAGACAAAATATTATTCTCTTAAATGAAACTGTAGTGTAGACATTTGACTTTTACATTGTAGTTTTCTTTCCCTCTTGATTTTAATCCTGACCTCTGCACAGCACATTTATGCTACCTGTCTATAAGTCTAACAGGACAATACAAATCAGGTAAATGAAGATCTTTCTGTGAAATATTTCATGGCTGAATTTGGCACAAAACTTAAGAAATGTCATTTGACAAGAAACTGCATTGACCCATTTTGGCCTAGGCAAAGAAATATGTTACAATCTCATCTAAATTGTTAAAATCCTAATTAAAAGTTGCATTTTTCATTTTAGCACATATTAGTTAATGCACTCTATCTACAATAGAAATATATCTATTTTTCTTAAAGACTACCTAAAGAAACATCAGAAGATCAGGTACAGAAATAAAATCACTAAGGGAAAAGAACAGTGCAAGTTTTTTGATCTTCTACTCTAATAATTTCCTTTCATAAAGAATTAGTACAGGAGATGTCTTTTTATGTGGGTCATACCTAGGTTAGTGTAAAAATCCATGAAATTGGACTTCATATGGTAATAAGAACAAATATGATAAAAGCAAGGGGAACTTAAGACCTCTGAGCCATCTCTTGTCTCTGCTCAGAGCATTGGATCATATGTAGCAATTGCAAGATTTCATTAGGCTTTGGCCAAAAGCTTTTGTTATACCATTACCTTTTAGTTTTAAAACACTTTTTTTTTACATTTTTTATTTTTCATCTGTCCATTACCTGTTTATCCCATAGTGCTTGTACATGGCGCTATGAAATATCCCAAAGAGAAGCTGATTTTGACCTCTTCCCAATTCCTCCTATTCATCCACCAGATTCACTGAATAAAACAGGAAAAAAGGGAGGGAGAGAAAGATCAACGCTCTTAGCATTGCAAAATAATCAAAATAATTAGATAGATTGAGGTCTTTGAAACAGATAGCTTTCAAAATTTTGTCTGATATCTGTCTTGAAGACTTAGATCAGGAATAAAAAGTTAAAGGTTCTTTTGTTCTTATTGATAAAGATGATGAAATTACACCAAATTGACAAAAGCAGTTGCTATGTCCATTAGCCTGAATAAAACTGGATATAAGACTGCTACCTGAGAAGGAAGTTCTGTGTTATTTTATATTCAGTAAAATTAAAAATCACTTTGTGAATAAATTGTAATCAGAACTTAGAAATATATGTTCCTATATTTTTGTGCCAGATTTAAAAAAGTATTTCAATTTTTTTGGTTCACAACACTACATTAATCCACTCACTACCCATCAGAAACTCTTAAAATGATTTTCAAAATCAATTTTCTAATGAAAGTATTCTTCCTAGAGTAATTATAGACTAACTCATCTGTATCTTAATAAAATATTTTTGCCACTCCTAGTTATGAGCCCTTGGACTCTGCCCTCAGCTGCAGTCACTTGTCTCAGGACTGGCCTGGGCTTACCTTGGCACAGCTGGACTGGGCTGGTTTCACATCCTGCTTTGGGGCCAAGTGCCTTTTGTATCCCCTGCCTGAGCCTGAGCTCTGACAATGCTCTGTGGGGGTGTGCAAGAGCACTGTACACCTTCCAGGATTTAATTTAGGACATTAATGACTTTTGATAAACTGCCCTTCTCTGTTCATGCAATTCTTCTTGATGAGGCTGCCAGTGCCCACAAAGGACTCACAGAGACATTGGAAAGGAGAGTACAACAACAAAGAAAAGAGCTAGATATTAATAAATTTTCTTGCATAACTTTAATTGCGTTCTTAAAGAGACTCTACTGTACTATTTTGGGCTATAGAATGATGTAACTATTGTAACTGAACTAATAATAATTTTTCATTTTGATTTCACTGCTTATTTTTTTATTTAGACTAACAATAAATTTTTGGCTTTAGGTATACAGTGTGTTCCCTTTCTCCCATAACACTTTTGTGCTGGTTTTGGCTAGGGTAGAGTTAATTTTACTCACAGTGGCTAGTATGGGAGTGTATTTTGGATTTGTGCTGAACCCTGATTTGATAACATAGAGTTGTTTTTGTTATCGCTGAGCAGGGCTTACACAGAGCCAAGGCCTTTTCTGCTTTTCATTCTGCCACACTGGTGAGGAAGCTGGGGTGCATAGGAAGTTCTGAGGAGACACAGACAGGACAGGTGACTCAAACTGACTCAAGGATATTCCATACCATATGGGATCATGATCAGTATATAAAGCTGGGGGGAAGAAGAAGGAAGCAGGGGGAAGTTTGTAGTGCTGGCATTTGTATATATTTGATGGCAAGTATACATGATGAAGCCCTGCTCTCCTGGTGGTGTCTGGACACCTGCCTGCCCATGAGAAGCAGTGAATGAATTCCTCATTTTGCTTTGCTTGTGTTCACGGCTTTTTCTTTCCCTATCAAGCTGCTTTTATCTCAACCCGTGAGTTTTCCAGCTTTTACTCTTCCAATTCTCTTTCCAATCCCACTGGTGAAGGAGTGAGCAACAGGCTGCCTGGTTCTTGGTTGCCAGCAGGCATTAAACCACAACAACTTTAAACTACTTGAAAATGTTTCTTGGTATGAAAGTTTTGTCTTGCTTTTTATTTAGTACTAGCCTAGTCCTTGCGTCATTGCAAACTCTATCAGTCACAGTTCTTGTGAGTCTAGATTATTACATCATTAAATAAATTACATTAAAAATATAAAATTACATCAAAAAATGTTAAGCAAAACAAAATTTCATATGCATTTCCCTGTTTGATGAATTAATTGGGACATATTAATTTGGTTAGTTTTTAGTTAATTTATCCTATGTCTTGCTGATTTTGTGTTGTTTTAACTTCTTAATGTAAAATGCTCTCTCAATTCTAAAAATGTAATTTCTCATCTTTCAAATTAGCAGTGCAATTTCACAAACCTATTTTAGCTTGAATTTCACTGGTTTTGCGTGCAGAAAATGTACATGAATAATGATTACGCAGACCTGAGCTATCATTGTTTTCTTCTGTGACTAATTTAAAAGAAGATCAAATATCAAATTCCCTCCTCATACTGAATACAACTAGCTGTGAGCTAATAAATTGCCATTTAAGATTTGTGAGCATGACAAGGAACAGACAGAAGGAGCTTTCAGTTTTACACAATCATTCAGACATCAAAAATACCACACCTTTTCTTTCTCCTGTACATACACAGGAAGTCTTAAATAACCTGTGCAGCAGGAGCTCTAAATTCATATGAATTTTTTTCAGAATTCCCATCTCTACCATTGCTGTTCACCTTCTCGAACTACTGAATTAAATACAGTGTCTCTTTGTTCATGTTCACCAGCAACTTATTAATAAGGAAAAATTAACCACGATGCTCTAGAACAATTTACTCAGTGCTTCATGACCTTTGCATCCATAACACCAACATACCTGTCTCACCTGCTTGAGAAGAGACCATTACAGCAATAAAATCTCCATTGGAAACCAAATAATTGGACAATAAATAAGAATAAAAATATCACTGCCTTCTTTTCTAGGGTAAAAATCCTCACTTCTGCCCTGAAAACCTCTCATATTTTGTTTATACGTGCACTGACAATATTTTTAACATTTTTAATTTTTCTTGGTATGTGTATGACTGATCATGTATTTCAGATCTTCTATTGCAGATACTCTGAATATTCAGGCTGACAGTAGTTGCAATTACCTGGCTTTTCCATAGATTCTTTTTCAGCAGAGATCTTCGGGAGGTTCTGTTTGTTTGAAATAAAAGCTGTGAGTGATGGAATATAAAGTGGTGACCATAGAAACAAAGAACTTTAGTTTGATAAGCTGCCATAGGACAATCTATCAAACTCTGTGTGGGTCAATCAATATCTGCAAACTAAAATTATTGCAGATACATTTATATTTTAATTGCCTTTTTTTTTTAATGGTAGGAACACAAAATACTGTAAAAGTTTGAAGAATAAAGCTGTTTGAAAGGCAAATCTATGATTCAGTCTCAGCCAGTGTTGTAACTGACTGAGTCCCAAGTTTACACAGCAGGTGTAAACTTCTTGTAAACTATTTAGAATGCTGATAGAAAAAATGAAATGTAATGATTCCTACCTCTTATAGCCTCGTACACAAATCACAGAATATGCTGAGTTGGAAGAGACCTGCAAGGATCATCAAGTCCAACTCTTAGCCCTGCACAGTCCATGAACATGAGCACAATGGCTAATTCATAATTTTCATGAAAAATGCTAGTCTAATTTTAAAAACATGGTAATGTCCGTAATTATTATTATTTTATTTTGAGTTATTTGGCTAGGGAGAAAATAAAACTTTGTCTAGAGTATCTCTGTAAGTCTCAAGAAATATTAATGATCCATGACGTCTAGTGAGCTAGGTGAGAGGTTTTTCAATCAGCTGCAAGAAAGTTGCTGTTTTTCCCCTAGAAACAGATTATGTCACACATATAGCTCAGAATATGAGTTTTATTTAAAATGCAGACATCACTCAAACACAGAGTTTTCACAATCTCCGCACATAATCTTTCAAAAATCATCCTCTGCTTCTGACAGCAGTAGGAACTGTGGTAAATCTCGTAGTCATGATTGTCTCTTTGTCTTCATGTAGGAATTACTGAATTAAACTCTATGACCTGCCCTACAAAGCCAATCTGCCTAGATGATTTTCTTGCTATATTTTCCAGATAAAAAGGTCAACATACCAAGTGGATTATCTTTAATTTTTTTCTTCCTCTGCCAATTTAGGTTCTCTGCACATATTTTTCCTACAGTTGATTATTACTCCAGGATCGACTAGCAAAGAAAAACTGATTTCTTAGTGGGTTTATGTTATTAAATTTTGGTAGCAGGGGAAGTTATAGAGGTAGCTTCTGTTAGAAACTGCTAGAAACGTGTCCTGTAAAGATCCAGTGATAGCCAGCTCCGCTGCTTATTTGCAGCTGTGTGACAAGACTGTGACATAATCCATCTTTCTGCAACAGAAAATCTGATGTAAAAGATTCTTCAAGTTTCATTCATAATAGACATGTTATTGTTTGAAGCAAGAGTTAGGGTCAATATAATCTTGCTTCACTTCCATACCAGCAAACAAGTTAGCTTTAAGGTTATTGTTATATGCAAGCTGCTTTTAACAATGAACTGAATTATACAATATGGATGGGGACAGAAGGGGAAAGTAATTTCCTCTTAAACTCCTGTTCATTTCCTGTGCAAGTAACAACACAAAATTAAAACCTGACAGTGTACACTGTAGAAATAAAGGAGGACATCTGCAGATTTGAGGCTCTGACTGATCACATTAGAATTTGATTAGCTATTCATAGGGTAAGCTAGGTATGTTATTTTCAGTTTTTAACACAACAGTAATTGCATCATCAGTATATTCACTGAAAGTATGAAAAACGAAAGTTGCAACAGCAGAACTTTGCCTGGTTTATTATTTTACACAATTGTTGTTAAATATAACTTTTAGTTGTTCATTTTTGAGCTCTGGATCATGAAGTTTTAAATGAAAATGATAAGGATTGTAATTAGGAACCAGTAGAGGCAAATAAATAAAAAACATGAATGTTTTCTCCTACTAAAGATACACTTGGGAATATTATAGAGACAGATGGAAAATTTATCCATCTCTCATGTACTGATGATAAAAGCAATAATATACAATACAAAGTCAATTACTTGCTTTTACAATTATGAATGTGCCAAAATCACCATCATAATCACAATTAGCTAGTTAGCACCTTCCTTCACATCCCATACCATTGTATTTGAGTTTGAGTGATCACTGAACAAACAAATGCACCTTTTTGCATCTGTTCCTAATTTAACTGTTCTAATCTGAAAATCCTAGCTCAAAAAGGAAACTATGTCTAGAGTCAATGGTTATATTTAGCCCAGTAGTGTGAGAACTAGAATTTTAGATGCCTAAATGAAAATTCACAGTTCTGCTAACTTCAGTGTATCACTTCTTAAGTGCGTATGTGTCAAACAGACTGGATTCCCCAGGCATTACAACTTTTTAAGCATAATATTCAAGTTCTTAAAATTTCTTCTTTGATTCATCAGAAGTTCTTTAATTCTTATTGCAGAAGATATTTGCCTACCTTACAGTTTAATGCAGTGAGAATCCAGGAGATCACATTACCCTAGGCTTCAGTTCCTCTATGGATTAAACCCAGTTCAGCCAGTGCTGCTGGACTCCTGCCAGAGTTTGAGCTCTGCCAGTGCCTCCGTGGGAAATATCTGGCAAACTCAGAGGGTTCCTGTCAAACAAGCAAGACCCCCTGGGGAATCTCAGCCTGAGGAGGCTGCAGGGACATGCTCATGCTCAACTGGAAGGAGCCAGAAGACTGTGCCCCAGGGTAAGGAAACATTTAGAAATAAGCCAAAGCAGTCTGGCAAGAAGTTAAACAAACTTCACATTATTTCAGTTGATTTGAACTGAAAAGCTACACAAGACAGAGGCAAATCAGCTTAGGACCACAGGACTGTCACACAGATTAGGAGGAAGCCTGGTTCAAATTCTGTATCAGGTAGGTATGAAACTTCTAAGATGATCACTCCTAGCTTGGCTGTCAGGGTCTACTTCTACCCTAGGATGTTTTTACATGTAAGCCCTGCAGAATACTGTACAGATGGTCTTGGGCCTCAAAAAGAGATGAGGTTATCTGCTGAGTTTAGGTGTAAGCCAGGTGTTCTGCAGAATGAAACGAGAATCAGGCCTGAAAGAGTTAACTAGGCTAGGCCCCCTCCCCTAGCATCTACTGTGCCTGTGCAACTAAGACTCGTTCTGTTCTGCCTACTGGACCAAAACCTAGAAGAACGCTAAAAGCAGGATAAAATAGGCCTAGAGGTAATAAATTAAGATAAGGTAGGATAAGGTAGACATTTGAATAGGAGAAATAAGCCTGGGGCCAAGGCTTTCTCCAAGCTTCAGTGAGTGGGGCAAGAACAATGGCAAAATAGATAGGTCAGACCGAGGAAGATGAGAAAATGACCCCAGATTTGGGGCCGAAGGCCAGATGTACCCCCTGAAATTGAGGGCCAAGAAAAGCACCGCCCTAAGCTCCGCCTAAGCTCCGCCTATACTCCACCTATCATTAATATGTATAATAGATGTTGCAATCATACGAGTATGTATAAGAAGCATGTATGAAAATTATATAAAAACTCTGATTTTGTGTGACACCTTTGAGCAAGTTTTTGGGTGATGTGAATCACACTTGCTCCCAACGTTGCAATAAATACCTTGCTGCTCAAAAGACCCAAAGTGTCTGAGCAGTTCTTCGTACCGGATTTTTTTTGGATTCAAGAACAAGATCAACAGCTCCTAGGAGTTGGACTTTGATGATCTTTGTGGATCCCTTACAAATCAGAACGCTCTATGAACTTCATGGGAACAGGGGAAAATATGAAGAGGACCCTCATTAGTTTTTCTTGAAACTGAAATCTTGCAATACGTGTTTTTAATTATATTTCTCTTAAAATGTAACCAAAAATAAATTGAAGAATATCAAAATCCCCATATTTTCCCTTTTATACAAGATTTCACAGGCAAAATCAACACATCTTCCATTCAATTTATTATAAGGCAAAATTAGTCATGGAGTTTAGTGATAAATATATCTGCACTGCAAGATTTAGAGTGGCACTATATGTTGGCTTTTAGTATTATGTTTTCAGATGCTAAATGGAAAATAAAATATAAATAAATTTATTTAACCTATCCTTATGGCAATTAGGGAAAAATAGAATGTTTGGAAACTGGTAAGAGTAGTATTACAAAAAAGGAAGACTAATATGCTAATTGATATTCTCTGTACTAGAAATCAAAAATACAAATAAGAATAGCAGCAAGAATAAATGCAATAAAGTGTTTTTACAGCACAGAGAGGGGCATGAACTCCAGTGATGCGGACTAGAATTTTCATATAAATAGCCTGTACTGTGGCTGTAGTTCGTATTGCCTGCTTTAGTACATAAAAGCCAAGAGATAAGCAACTTCAGCAAGGAATCTATTGTGTCACAATGTAGGATGAACCTTAATTAGTTATCTAGGCTACCTCTTGAGACTAGGTATTCAACTCCTTAATGCCAATCCTATGTCTGCTCCTTTAAGGAATAACAAAGTGGGCACAACAGATACTGCTACTAATAAGGGATTGTGTTGGTTTTTTGCCAGACTTTATGTGTAGAGGAAGCTTGAACTTGCTTTCATTCATGCAAGATATTAGCAGTGGATTTCTCCTACATCCTTATAAGATGCCAATATTTTGTCCAAAATAGTTTTATTTTATTTGAATGTCGTATTGGATATTCACTGTCAGGGTACTTTTTAGAAAACTCACAATTGTAGATGTCCAATGAAATATTGAAAGTTCTCTTTTAGGGGACTGTTCTAAGTTGAAATAATTTGAAGAAGAATTGTAAGAAAGATAGAAAATACTATGTCATCTTTTTTGTGATAATATGCAATGCATTTGATAATGGACCCCACTTATCCCCAGGTATTATTATTTTCAACACAACACAGTAATATTTTTGCAGAGTATTTTGACAGAATAACTAGAATGTTTGAAACTCTTTTGTCCCGGAGGTCACTAGTATGAGATACAAAAGTAGAGATGAAAACCTGAAAAAGTCTGTATTTTTGATATACAGACTAATATTACTTAAATATTTATTTTTAACTTAAAAACTAGAAGAATTACAACTAAAATTTCTGTGAAAGAAAATGCAATGTGTTCCATTGTAAACAACATATGGTTTTAAAATTCTAACCAAAGCATCTTTCATTTAAAAACAGTCTCAGTTTGAGGTAATATACTGTGGAAGGAGTGAGTCTTAGAAATATCAGATATGCAGAGATTACTTCTGGTGACAGACATCAAAGACAAAATTCATGAATTTTTTGGAAAAAATTAAAATAGATTTGTTTTTATCTCATTCCCCTCCTCCAAGGCAGTGGTGACACAGGAAAATGTTTTTATTGTTTTTGATCTCCACAGAAGTTAGGTGAGGTCCATACGAGGAAAATACTGATGCACTTCAAGCTTTTTGCTACTCTCAGTTCATATCTGAAGTCAATGACAAAAAAAATTACCGTAATGTAATAAATCAAAGCCTTCCGTAATGTTTCCAAACAAATACCTGAGGCAAACTTTCCCCTTGGTATTAACCTTTCTGCTATATCCACTGTCCATCTCCTGGGACATAGGAGTTTTAGGCATATCATATCACAAAATGCATAAGGTTGGAAGAGTCTACAATGGGTCATCTGGTCGAACCTCTCTGCTCAAATAAGGTCATCCTAGAGCACATTGCACATGATTGTGTCCCGATGGTTCTTCAATATCACCAGTGAGGGAGACTCCTCAGCTTCTCCGAACAACATGTGCCATTGCTCAGCCACCTGCCTCATGTTCAGGTGGAACTTCCTGTGCATCAGTTTCTGCCCATTGCCTGTTGATTGGCACCACCAAGAGCCTTTCTCCATCCTCTTGACACTCCCCCTTCAGACATTTTTATGTATGGATGAGATCCTCTCAGTCATCTCTTCTTAAGGTTGAACAGGCGCAGCTCCGTCAGCTTTTCCTTATAAGTGAGATGCTCCAGGCCCTTAATCGTCTTTGTTGCCCTCCACTGGACCTGCTCCGGGAACTCCTTATCCTTCATTTTCTTGCACAGATTTTATAGTAGAGAAGAAAGAAAAATGACATTGGTTTTCTATCACTGTAGAGTTATGTAGAGCCTATTTCCTTCTGTTGAGGAACTCTGAGAGCATATATGAAATTTTTAATTGTTAATTTTGGTTATAACCCCATAACTTTAAAAGATGTGGGAAGTCTCTGATCTCTGTAAAGAACGAATCATTAAAAAAGAGCCAGTGGCAAGTCTGGAGATAATTATTTAAATTACAATTTCTGAGAGGGGGTCTCAGTGGAGAAAATTACTCCAGACTTTTCTGAGGAATGTTAATTGAATTGGATTCCACAGAAGTAACAATTTGAACTTACAAATCCAGCAGAATTTAGAGTAAACGATAAGGTTTATTGATGAATTTTAAAGACAAAGCCAAAGATTATGAAATTGAGTCGGTATGATTTTACTGGTAAACAGTGAAAAGTCCTGGAGGTTGTTTTCATCATTCAAAACTAGATGAAAATCTGATGCTATTCAAATGGAAGGTATCATAAAAATCAAAGTTTGGAACATGGAATAAAAACTTGAAATACAAAAAAAGCCAGACACAAACTGACCTGTGGAAATCCACCAGCAATTTTCTATCTGCTCCTATAGTGTATACAGAATTAAGGAATGTTTTGTAGGTCTGAAGAATAGGAAGGGTAATTATGTTAGCTGTGTAGCTTAAGTAATTTGAATTTGTGATTTACAGGCAGCTAGATAACAGACAGTTGAGCAGAAAATCCATACTGCATTAGAAGGAATAGTTGAGGTATACGTCCTGGATCTCTGATATTATGCAATAACAACATATAAAATATGATATTATACTCACACATATGTTTTTATTTATATATAATAATCTTTCATAGAAATATAAGAGATAAATAGCATGAACTGAACACATAGGATATATAACAGTGTGAAAAGACATTTTGAGATCTTAGAAGATCTAATTAACTACTTAAAAACTGTTCATTTGTATACAACTGGTAAGAAGCAATATATGTTCTAACATTGCTTAAACTGCTAACTGCTGTAAAGCAACATATATTCTGCCATGGTTTGAACAGTAGAAGGAAAGTTGCTTCGCTGTTACAGAAATTTGGAATCAGGGGACCATTGTAATAACAGGACGTTCAGTCAACCACAGCCTACAGACTCTGTGCATTTATCTTTTGCCTGAATAAGGTAACATTGCATACTCCAACTTGTAGGTTTTAAGGGTAGCACACGACCATTGCGTAGACACCTGTACCTGTATGAAGTGGCCAAAATGACTATGGGGCGAACATGCCATTGTCATAGTCCCCAAGCTTGGGCAAGATTGCTGAAATGCTATTGCAAAGCATGCTGCTTGGCCAGCGTATAAAAGGGCTCACTTGGTAAGCTCATACAGAGCTCTCCCCACTGAACCACAGAAGATGAGTGGACCTTGGGGATGCTGTGGGATCCACATAGTGGCTTTTTGTAATCATCTTTCCCTTTTTTTCCTACTTTCCTATTTTCCTCCTTTCTCTCTTTTCCTTGATAGAGAACAAAAGAGAATTATTGATTTGGTACCAACATCTGACCTCAACTGTGTCTTAATCTTGCTCCAGGTAGACTCAAACCTTTGCCCCTCTCTGCTTTTGGGGACTGAGGTATAAAACTGGAATTTCCTGCAATTAGTGGATTGTAACAACATTAATGAATGAAACTTGATATGGAAGAAACTTGGTAAATGTGTACAGAGAGATACGGTAGAATATACTCTTTGGGATCAGCTGTGTACTGCTTGGTCATAGGTGCCGTTTGTGTACATGTGCTTGGACAAAGTTATCTCCACCAACAGCATGATCCTTCAGCTCCACAGCAAATACCAAAGAATAGTTTTATACCTACAGTGCTCTGCTATTGCCTACCTGAGAAATGTGGGTTGAGGTTACTTGAGAGTTTTACATTGTTCAGTAGTTGTTTAAATGATTCTGAAGAATTTTATGGGATGGAAATATTAAAAATAGTATGGTTTAAACCATTTTGACTATAGGGAAATCTTTCTGATGGAATTATTCCCAGAATTATAAAAACCTTTTTGTCATGGGAAGAAAAATTTCAGAATATTAACATAAAAAGTATGTGGATGACCAGGAATTGGGGCCCAGGACTAAGGTGAGTTCTAGTGACATAAAAACATGAGAGGAGCTAAGGTATTTGACAGTGTGCCACTACCCCACTTCAATGACTGACACCTACTCGAGTGTGCTTATAAAGTAACTCCTGAATAAAACCTGTAATCACTTCTGTTTTGAAAGTGCACAAGAGTGAATGAGTCATAGAGAAGATAATTTTTTTCATAATCTTTTTTTGTGGTCTTACTGTCTGCCAGTTGTCTCATTAATACAGTACATAATACAACCAAAATAGAGCTAACATTATTCTGGAACATCTTCTCAACAAGGATAGGATAGAAAATAAATCTGTGGGAAAAGACAACTCATTAATCTAAAGCCTTATAACTCTGAAAATATTTATCAATGATTCATTGTATATAAAAATGCTCAAGATTGGAAAATAAAACACTAGATGGATTTAAATATCTTTAGACAGATATGTCGAGATGATTTAGTGATAATTTTCTCATTTCATATGTGAGCCATTTAGAGTGAGAGTGCTTTAAGACCACTCTGATTTTATTTCTTTGTAAGG
Organism: Cephalopterus ornatus; assembly: GCA_013396775.1. NCBI lineage: Eukaryota > Metazoa > Chordata > Aves > Passeriformes > Cotingidae > Cephalopterus > Cephalopterus ornatus. The sequence continues at coordinate 111,437 of VZRE01006270.1, read as the reverse complement.
AACTACTAATCTAATGCATTTGGGGATGGAAAATAACTTTAGAAAATAATAAGATTGACATATTATTATTTGAATAACAGCTACTGACCTATTCAGTATATGAGGTTTTCTTGATGTATGGAAATACTAACAACAGATAAAGTGCCATTAAGTTATGCTTCATTAACAGCCTTTCACTCTTGCAGTTCTGTTATACTAGGCATCCAAAGTCTGAAGACAGTTTGTTTGTTATGATTGGAGTTTTTTTCAGATCTGTAAATTCAGATCTGTAGTTTGTATTTAATCAAGACTCCACTAACTTACAAAGCTACTACTAAGTTTTAATGATTTAGAAACAGGCTATTAACTGTCTAAATATATTTTTTCTGGATGTTTACCTCTGATGGTTTATATTTTTTTTATTATTTTATATTCTATATTACATATACCTTTCACAAAACTCTTGTTTTGAAAATCTTTGGTTTTATTAAAGTGCAAATCTTTGGTTTTAATAAACTATTTGAAATCTGTAACTTCCTTTTCATATTTATTTAGTGGAAAAGCAGAATATGAACAGCATGTTTGCTTGCTCATGTTTTTCAATATTTTCTGCAACAAGTTGGTTGCAGACTTACTAAATCAACATACACTTTAAAAATGTTGAAATCCAGTGTTCAAGTCCTAGATAATAGACCTGTAATTTATCCTTGTTACTTGTGTGGTCTCCAGAGCAGAAACCAGCTTCACAGTTAGCTTTCCAATTTCTGTATACAGGTTCAAGAAGGCAGTTGAGCCAAATGGAAAAAAAAAGAAGAAAATGAGACTGAAGAAAGCCTCAATGCACTAAGCAGAAGTTTTTTTATGGTTAGTCCTTCATAAGCACACGTGTTTATGGCTATTACTGTGCAGAAGACATCAATGAACCTCCTAGGGCAGCAACCAACATCAACCAATTATTCTTTTCAAAATATAAATATAGCTTTCATCTTTCTTCCTGATTTTTGTCTTGATGCACTTAGAAGATTGTGAGATGCCTGGGATTTGGGACTTTTGTTTTTATTGTTGTTGTTTTCCAGATAGATGGAGTTGAATCTTGCCTCCTTAAATAAGGTATTCGAGCCACTAAATCTGAAGCTGAAATCAGCATTTTTTTCACATCACCAGTGATAATCAAAACAGGGTCAAAGTATTCGATTCCACCTCGCCTAATTTTAGAAGTTATTTTAGACATAGACAGTTAGATGTGCCCAGTCATCTAGAATTCCATTTTAACAAATGGAATTTAGTACCAGGAGTACTTACTTCTTTCCATTGACCAGAGGTGGTAACTTGGTTAGCAATAGAATTGCAATAAATATTTCTACCTTCACACATATCATGGAAACGTTCTGACTAAATTTCAGAAAAAAGCAGAATTGGGAAAAGGACCTTTATCACTCCAAGCACCTGCATAAGCCAGACCACACCAATTGTGATATGACATACCTATTTTAGAGAGTGAAAGTTCTACTCTGAGAGTCAGACAGCATGTTATACTTCAAGATTTTATCAAGTGACTGTGTGCAAGTTTTTTACTGAATGCTTTGCTGGATGAATCAGGAACGTTTAAATCACCTAGACAAGAGGTTTATACATGAATCCTAATAATAAGCTTTTTAAACCACCAAAAATGCTATCTGTTTAGCAATTCTGAATTTCTGTGTAACACGGACACACAGCACAGGACCACAACATTCACAAGAGAAACTGAAATGACAGAATTTTCTAATCTGTTTCTGATCTGTTTCTCTATGGGACCAGCCTGTAGTGTATCAGGTTAGAAAGAAATGAATTGTGAAGAATGACTAATGTAATGAACATTTAATTCAATAAATCTTTCTTACAATGGGACCTCCAAGACCAACTCAACCACACATAAAGCACTTATGTTTAACTTAAACTTATGTTTAATTCAACTTAATTTTAATTCTGTTAATCAGAATTTGTTATTTTTAGTCAACGAAGAAGAACTTCAGAATTGTTGCCATTGATACGATGATATAAAAATTGGACTGGTTAGAAGTGAAAAGATACACTGATCAGCTCAAGTTTACTCTGAGCTCAAATAAAACTGTTTCCTGCAGCATTTTTTTTAATGTTTTGATCAGTCAAGACTCTTTTCCTTCCAACACAAGAGCTCCTCAAGAATCTAAAAAGGCATTAGAGATCCAGTCTATCTTCCAGGAAGATCTTCTTTTTAAACAGTTTTTAGCTACCTGTTTTAAAGATGGAATAATGTCTTTTGTTTGCGGGAGTAGATACAGAAGAGTTTATCCTTTGGTTTGTCTGCCACATCAGATTTCTTCTGGGCTTTAGAACACCAACGTCATGACCAAGCAAATGATCTCTTCTAGGCAGCCATAAACTAATACATATTAAAAATTTCTTCACTGTCTCTGACCTCTAACACTTTATCCACAGTCTCCTACTGTTCATCATTTAATAACGGTTAACAATTGCTTTGGTTTCTCCTTAATTTATAGATTAATCTCTTGCTCTTCTCCTGCTACAGCTGAGATAGGAGTACAAAAGCTATTCTAGTTGGAGAATGGGTTTACACTGTCTGGCTCAACTAATTTGGAGACCAACATGACATGAAGTCAGGCATGCTTACCCATTTCCTTCAGCATTCTATATTTAACAGACTGTCTCACAAGGTCAGTGAACAGTTGGATCTGTTATGGTACTGAAATGTCAATATTTCATGTGACAATGCAGACAGAAGCTTCCTTTAGCTCATATGCCCTGTGCAGAGCGAAGACATCACTGCTTTCTTCACATGCATGCTTAAATGTCTGTAATGTCACCAGATAAAATTATGAGTATGTCAATGACCTCATGTTTGTTTTATTTCAATATTTTGTTCAGTGACATAACTTCAGCATTGCAAGACGTTGGTTATTCATCTCATTTATATTTTCTTTTTTTTTCTGAAAATCAATAGTTTTTAATTTTAGTTCTTTAAAACAAAAAATTTTTGTCTCTTAAAATAGGCAGCACTATATAAGATTTATTGCCTCATTCTGTAACTAGACAGCAATTCAGTAATTCCATAAGGGGTTTTTTTTTATACCTTTCTATATGTTTTCTGACTTGAAATTTGCTAGTCTCATTCCCAGTGACTGTTAAAATTGCTCACCAGTGCCAAATTAGACCCTTGTCTCACCTTCCTTTCCCTTCTCTACTGCTAAGCTCCTTACACTCCAAATACAAGGGTTAATCCTGAAACAAGCCATGAGCAGCTGAATCTCTAAAATTAGATGGAAAACACATTACTGATATATGAGTTTTCAGAGAGGCAGAAAAGCCAGCATCTATGCAGCTCATTGTAGGTCATGGTTATAAATCTCAACTGTTGGCTGCTGTTTTCCCATTATCAACATGATCCTTCTTTCTCCATATACCCTGTGATAGCTCTTTCATGCAATGTGATAGATGACTGTCTTTCAATTCTCTGTTTTTTAAATGCTGTAGGAAGCATTGAAAAGAAAATAATATCCACCTTCTTCATATATCTCATGTATCCATCTCTTATATATTTGCTGTTGCTGCTGCCTTTGTGGATTTTTTTCCCACAGCTGGCAATTCTTCAATTCTGTGTTTGGCAAAAAAATTAAATGTGCAGTATACAGACTTGGTGAAGTATAGAGGGTACCTTTCCTCGAAAAAAAACCCCAGTATCAACAAAATATACCTCTCTTATGGTAGTAAAGAGTCATACAGGAAGTTGCTGTATAATTTGGGAGAAAAATAAAGCACTGACAGAATTTAGGATTTTTTGCCCTGGGTGAATAATTACCCTGGGTGAAGAAAACCGGTAGACAACTCTCCTGGTTTTGGCTGGGGTAGAGTTAATTTTACTCACAGTGGCTAGTATGGGGCTATGTTTTGAATTTGTGCTGAACAATGATTTGATAATATAGAGATGTTTTTGTTATTAATGAGCAAGGCTTACACAGAGCCAAGGCCTTTTCTGCTTTTCAAACTGCCACACTGGTGAGGAAGCTGGGGTGCATGGGAAGTTGTGAGGAGACACAGCCAGGATAGGTGACTCAAGCTGACCCAAGGATATTCCATACCATATGGGATCATGATCAGTATATAGAGCTGGGGGAAGAAGGAGAAAAGGGCAAGACGTTCTGAGAGATGGTGTTTGTCTTCCATAGTCACTGTTACACATGATGGGGCCCCGCTCTCCTGGGGATGTCTGAACACCTGCCTGCCCATGGGAAGCAGTGAATGAATTCCTTGTTTTTCTTTGCTTGTGTTCACAGTTTTTTCCTTCCCTATTAAACTGTCTTTATCTCCACCCATGAGTTTTCTAGCTTTTACCTTTCTGATTCTCTCCCCAGTCCCACTGGTGGGGGAGTGAGAGAGTGGCTGTGTGGGGCTTGTTTGCTGGCTGGGATTAAACCACAACAATACCACAAAATACATAAGAAAGTAGGAGAGAAGAAGATGTCAAAATGCCTATATTAATAATGTCTGGTTAAGTAACTAATAAAGAAATCCAGATAGACTACCTCTGTGATAGTCAAGCAAAGTTTAGTTTCATTGAGAATCTGTATAATTAAAAGAAACAGTAAAAAGGGAAAGGGGAAGAGAAAGGGAAAGGGAGAAAATAGAAGTTAGGCACAGACAGGTGGATCCCTAGGCTAATGTTTTTGCCTCCTCTCAAAAGCAAGCTGTCTAAAGAAAAGCAAATTTGTACTTAGATTTTCTTCATCCAAATTTTAATATTACTTTTGAATGCATTATTAGTTTTCACTTTCCATCTCAATTGTTCTTATAGAGTAGTAATTTTTTGACATTTACATTTGAGTGGAGACTTTAAAAGGGAGATACAGATATAAACTGAATGTCCAGAATAAATATTTTGTTTGGTTTTGCTACATGGAATAAATAATTATTCCAACATCTTTCACTGGATTTGGTGAAAATTGTTAGCTTGCTGCTGACTTGCTTATAATATTTCAGTTTCTTTTAACAATTTTTCTTTTGTGGTTATGGTGAAAGCAGATGGCATATTATCCAAGCTAGTTTATATCCAAATAGTGTTAGGTGACCATTTCTTGGCATGACAAACAAAACCAGTCATGTTATTCTGAATTTCAATGTACATGAATATCTATCATCAGAAAAGAAATTTAAACAGAAAAGAGGTGCAGCAAAAGCAAATAAAATTGCTACAATAGTGACAATTTATATAATAATTCACTGAAAAAAAATAGTTCATCTCAAGAAATAAAATATTCTGGAGAAAAAGGTAAAAGAATATCCAGGTTTCACAGTAATTCTGAAAAAAAAAAAAAAAAAAAATCATGCAGGAAGTTGGTTTTGGCCACTGAATACTATTATTGCTGAAATTATAAATAGAAACAAAGGAAACAGCAACAAAACTTTCCTGGACTCAGATCCTTTGTTAATGCAAAATAAGAAAATACGTACATTACTTCAAACTTGGACATAGACAAATAAATCACACACTGTATGATCTGTGTAACCCTGACATTCACGATAGTTTTCTACATGCATTTTTGTTTATCAAAACCTGATAACTGATGTTAATCCTTGCATCATACTTGGTCATGAGAAGACAAGTTTAAATTCAAAATACGATGTTACTACTGGTCTGAAAAGGAAACAAATCACTGAAGGTTGTATTAGGCTAGGGAATAATTTCAGTTTCCATGAAAAGAAACTTAGAAACAACAGTCAGGGTTGTTGAAACAAATGAACATGCTTCTTCCATCTGATTGTAGAAGTATGACCTTTTAACGGAAAGGTTGTGAAGAAAGACTCAGGTGAAATGCTGCTTTCCCTGACACATTACTGTCCTTACTGATACCCATTTCCAATTATACTGGCAAGATGTCTGATAAGGGAATGGTAACAGTCAGACTGTGGAGAGCAGACGCTGGATATTGATGGACAGAGAACAAGGCAATGTTCACGTTCCCTTAAAATGAAAGGAACTACCTATGTCTTACATAATTACGTAACTTGCAGGGAGAGTTGTTAGTATAATCATAGCTCATCCCAAAAACTTACCAACTTCTTACATATCAATGGTCTGAAAAAATATTAAAAATATTAAAAACAGTAATTAGGAAGCCTGTAATCATTACAAGTTCTATGAACAAGTTAATGAATAACATACCTAAAGAATGGAGGATTTGTAATACATGTAACTAGAAAACAATGAAAAAGTATATTAAATTAAACTAAATGGAAGAACACATTACCCAATAACTGGTGGCATCATGTATTTTAGCAGTTTTCATTGAAGATTTGCTTTGGTATAATACTTTGGCTTTCTTTGTCAAGAGTGATCTAAGGGTGCATTATTAGTTATTCTGGTATTAACCAAGCTTTTTTCTAGTTCATTTACTTTTTTAAAAATTATGTCAATTAGTTTTAATTGAGTTTTGATTTTGAGTCTTCAATGTACCTAATTTATTCTTTGATCATGCTGCCACCTGAGCTGTTTAAATCTATGGAAAGATCATGTAAAATGTCCTCACATAGTTTCAGGGTTTTAGGGTTTGAAATCTAAGAGTCACTACTCTTCTATGTTTCAGTTGCAAAAAACAATGGATAGCAAAACCCTTACAAATATTCAAGCTTCATTTCATATATGGAACAGGTAAAGAGAGACAAACTATTATTATATGGGAAAGAAATTGGTTCCTTAAATTTAATATAGTAATTTCTGAAAAAGTTTCTTAAAAGTTTGGTTTGGGTTTTTGGTTTCTTGTTTTGCATTTTTTCCTTGTTTGTTTTTTTTTTCTTTCCCCCAGATGTGGATATGTTTGGACACAAGTTAAAACACCATCAGCCTGGCTACTATGCATATGCAGAGATGGCAAACAGATAGCTGCTAAAAGATTTAGGTCTTGGATGAGCCTAAAGTAAAGAGAAGAGTCATCCATCTCGGGCAACCTAAATCTCTCCTGTGTACTTGGTGTTTATGATATAATTAATGGGAAGACAGCTGGAAACTGTAACAGAAGGAAATGAACAGAAGACTTAAGAGAGAGATGTTATAATATCTTTAAGCAGTGCTTGACCAGGAAAGCACTGTGTTTTCTTCATTCCAACGCAGTTAATCCATTGCTTAGGCACCTGTGGTGAAACTTCAATGTATACCAAGAGGAGAATTCCAACCACCAAAGCATCATATCAGCTAGGAAGAGTAGACTTTCTGACACTGATTCCTGAGCAAGACTCATGCCTGAGACCTTTAATGACTCTCTGTCCTTTACAGGATGCAGGTGAACAGGTTGTGTTATTGACTAGCACTGACCCAGCAGCTGCAGCTAGGAGGCAAAAAATGTAATGTAGAATCTTACCTCATGCACCAATTGCTGCCTCCCAGGTTCAACGAAGCCTGAGCATTTCCTTAATTTTGACACACTAGGAGAAAGTTATCTTACAGTTAAGTTTATCACCCAAGCTTTTGTGACAAATGCCAGAAAATTCCTTTATGCTTGCAGTACCCTGCAGTACCACTTCATTCCCTTAAAAAAAACCCAAAAAAACCCCAAAAAAAGCAACCTTTTTTCTTTTTTTGGCTCTAAAAAGGAAGCTGCTATTTTGATCTGTCTATTTGGAACTTCTGGAGAAAAGGCATCCAGAACATACAAGCCTGTAACAGATTCCAGTTCTTAACAAAGCAGCACAGAGTAGGACAGCCACTGCTATGCTGCCCACATTCCTTTAAAATTGTTGGGGTTCTCGCCCAGTTCTTCAAGAACTGCAGACTTTTGTGAATACACATGGCAAAGAAGCATTGGAATTTGTTTTTTCATTATTTTATATTCTCCAGTTTCTGACACACATCTATTTGCGTGTACACAGTTTGGTCTGGGAAAACTTCTATTTTTTGCCTTTTTTTGTTTTTTTCTAATCCAAGACAAGTAAATTTAAATCATTTTCAATTGAATACTTGTCAGCGTATCAGGTTTCAATGATGCATTTCAGTGAGATAGTTCTTTTAAATTCTAATTATATTTTAGCAAAATGGATTAATTTCTTAATCCTTCTCATAATGCCACATGCTTGGACAAGACGACACCTGTTCCCTCAAGCTTTGTATCAGTTTTTTAAAATATCTAGAGAAGGAGTTTTTTCTGTATGTGATACTTATCCATCTATCATGCTATTACACTAAGAAGATTTAATAATTATAATGCTCCCTAGACAGATCTCCTATTGCTGTTCTCACCTTCACAGTAGATCTAGAAAGCGACAGACACTAATTACTATTTTCAAATGTATCACAGTTATGTAGAGATCTATAATTCCATTTTCAGATGCTAAAAAGGAGCCTAAAATTTGTTGCTTTACAAAATATTAAATGACTGCTTAAATGACCACAAAAAAATATGTAGACTCCATAATTATTTTGAGCATACAGGAAAATAAGATACTGATGCCACTCCAAAAACAGGAATAAAGGAAACTGGTGAATGGATGGCAAAGCCAAAGCTAAAGAACGTTAAAAAATGTTGGCAGCTATTTGAGAACAAGCAGCATCTGGCCTTTTATGACACTAATGAATGCTTAGGCATCTGAAACTTCTTTATCAAGCTTATGCTTATAACTAACACCACCCAGTTTATTGCTTTAACAAAGCTTTGTCTTGAGAAAAAATGATCATTTATAATGTAGTGCAGTATTTGACACTGGTTTAACTACAATGGAAAGGCTGATAATAAGGAGATGGATTGATTCAAGTTCATTTACAATTTGCTGTGTTTTTCACAACAGAGCTTTGTGCTTTGTGTTTTTATATTAAGCAAAGGATAAGCAAAAGATAAACATATGGATGGAAACTTACAACACCAAGCATGGAGTAAAGAGAATTAATTTTAACCCCAGGTATTTTTTAAATGGGATTTTGTATCCTGTAATTAAATATACTTATGAGCAATTCTGAAATCGAAAATGGAGTTCTTCCACTGACTTCAATAAAATCAGTATTTATTGTAAAATATCAAACTTGGGGTTTACTTATGGCTTTCTGATAAGCTCTAAAGTTGTTTTCCTTTTTTCTTTTTTTCTGAAGCAAGTTGAAGAAATCAACTGCATTAGTCATTAAATAAGATATTCAGCATTAAAAGAGTAGTAAATAATCTGAGAGCTTTGTTTTTACCCTTGATTTAATTCATTACTTAAATATATACTCATGCATGCATGCACACACATACTATTTACAATTAAGTTTTAATTCATCTCATGATGTCTGCACAGCAAGACACCTAACATTATTTTGTGTTACATTCAATGAAATAGGATATCAGATTATGTTTACATTAGATAATTTGTTAAATTTGGAAATACATATAGTGCTCCGGAAATAAAGGGAGGGAGAGATGGTTAGAAACCGAAAATTTAAGGATATGACATCCCCCTCCTCAAGCCATGGCAATTACACAAATGACATACTCTGATGCTGGTTGTGTGCTGTTGAATGCTTTTATTCCATTGTGGCACAGAAGCATGGGGGGAATGTAAGAGAAACTATGAAGAGGAATCAAACCACGATAATTCCATTAAGCACACTGATCTTAAGAAACAGAATTCCAAACATACTTCATAATGCAAAAGGTAATCAACCAATGCATCATACTTGAGGGGTATGAAATGTGATGGAAAACCATGATAATAAGGTTGTACACTTAGATCATTTCTAATACTTAGGAACATGTGGGATGACTGACTTATAAATGCCATTGCCTACACCTGTATAAATACGTAGCACAGTGAGTGAATATGCACAGGGAAACAGTTTGTATGGAGAACATTTAATCCCCACTGTTTGTTTGTTTTCTTTCAATTTTTTATTTCAAATTATCCCTGGTCAGGTTCTGTGATGTCACAAAACAAACAAACCAACAAATAAAATCAAAACAAAAAGAACGAAAACAACCAACCAAATAAACAAAGCCCCCAATTATTTGTTGGAGAATACCAAGTGTTTTTCCCAACCTTATCTTCTGATTTGGTTTCATCTGAAAGGAACCAGCTTGCACACTGCAAGACTTGCCTGCAATGCAAACAATTTCAGTAAGTGGAGTCAGTCAATTTAAAGGTGTAGTCTGTGCAAAATATGCTAAACACTCTTGCTTTTCCTATGCTGAAGAAACAGTCACTGACTCTCTTGCCTTTATATTCTGTTGAAAAGTCATGATTTAGCACAGAGTTATAATAATATCCACACCATGTAACATAGTAAGTGGAATCTCCAAAGATAAGATTCCTTCACTTTAAATAAACAGTACTATTATCAAGCAGTTCATTTTGTAGGTCAGTTCAGGTGGATACTCAAGTACTAACTAGAGCATACACATTGACCTGAATCCATAAAGTCCTTCCAGGAGTTCTGAATGTAGGCACCCCTAGAATGGCTAAATGGAAACTATTATCCATTTTGGGGAGGTTTGGGGGTTTTTTAATAAAAAAACCCCAAACAATTGCTAAATCAAAACAAATTCAAAGTATCAAGAGGACTATATGGTGTTTCCCAGTGTTCTTTTTGTTTATTTGTTTTAATCCAGTCTGTATGTGTGTAATTTTTGACATAAAGGATAAAACTCGAATGTTCTATTTTCTGCCACAGTTTTAGCCATTTGTTTGTACCAGGTTCTCAGCAAATGAAGCTAGCCAGAACCAACAATCTCTTTCTAATTCTTTAAATGGTTTTCTTAATTTGCCATTATAAAGGGATGTCTCCTGCAGTTTACAAATATGCTTTCCAGAATATAGACAAGACTCAGATAATTTGGTGATTTATTTCTTATTCCTAGAAGTCTAGGAGTAGAGAAGGTTTGTTAATTAGAGGTGCTACGCTACTAATAAACCTTCTGAATTGTAGCATAGTAAGAACTACGGTAATGCAGCTATTTAAAAGCTAAGTAAGAAGAAGAGCATCTGTTCCTTCAATAGAAGTTCCCAATATTAAAAATAATCTGAAATTTTCTCAATGTAATACTTCTATTGTCTATTCAATGTTTTATTTGTATACGAAAAGAGCTTCAAAAGAAACACAGAATCACAACTGATTGAAATAATAGTATATCCAATACATCTCCTCTATCCTATTTAATAATTGAACGGGCATTTTCAGAAATGGGCATCCTATTTGATGCAGAAACTGAGGATAACCTTACCAATCGTTTTGAGTCTTATAGACACTTTTATTTCTCATGACACTAAGATTCAGTGCTTACACTTCATGTGTTTTCCTTTCCTCTTGGGTTCTAATAAGGCATACTTAACAGTAATTGTTCTTGTTTCAAATCAATGAAATTATTTTGGCAGAAGGAAGTTTTCATAGCACTACTTTTTGAAAGCACTATAAACCTTTGTTCCAGTGTCATGGTATAATTCACAGAAGCTATCTGCAGAAAGATAAATGGATTTCATTTTAGCTACTAGATATTTTCTTACACTTTCCATAACAAGATTAGTAATGAATGATCAGTAAGGCTTTTTTAAAATTATATATATATATAAACACTTCAGTATACAGGAATGAAAAAAAAAGCCTAAGAAACCAATTCATTCACTGCTGTCAAGTCAAACAAGCAAACATATTTTAAAGTTCATTGCTAGCAACGGCAGGGAGATTGATTCAAACTCTAATTAGTACCGGCTTGAAAAGAAACACTATTGCTTTGTGCAGTTAAATAAATATGATGCTATGGTGCATGTCTATGCTACAAAGACTGCAAACATTCTTTCTTTGTTTTTATATATCTTTTCCCCTGATATAGAACTGGCATTAACTAATTCCCAGTAGAAAGTGACAGGAGCATTATCTGTTAGCTGTTGTGATTATTTGCTACTCACCTTCTTATGTGTTCTCACTTAAGGATCATGTGCTGTGATTCCTAGTGGCAGGTTTGTTTCTCCAAGATCCAGAACTGTCACACAAGAAATAGTAATTATTAGCAGATATCACTTAGTCTCAATCCCAGTGCTTTCAAGATTTGTGTCTGCTGTTTATTTACACCTGAATAGAATCATAAAAGTGTATATGTTGGAAAAGACCTTTAAGACCATCGAATTGAACAATTAACACTGTCAGTTTCATCATCGACACATTCCTAAGCCCACATCTACACATCTGTTGAATACTTCCGGGGGTGGTGATTCCACCACTCCCCTGGACAGCCTCTTCCAATGCTTGACAACCCATTCCCTGAAGAAATTTTTTCTAATATCCAATCTAAACCTCCCCTGCTGCAACTTACGACCACTTACTCTTGTCCTCCTGTTGCCTGTTATTTGAGGGAAGAGACTGACCGTACAGGTAGTTGTAGAGTGTGATAACGTCTCCCCTGAGCCTCTTTTACTACAGGCTAAACAAACCCAGCTCCCTCAGACACTCCTCATATGACTTGCTCTCTAGACCCTTCAACAGCTCTGTTGCCCTTCTCTGGACATGCTCCAGCCCCTCAATGTCTTTCTTGTAGTAAGGAGTCCAAAACAGGACTCGAGGTGTGGCCTCACCAGTGTCAAGTACAGCAGGACAATCATTTTTCTGGTCCTGCAGGCCACACTATTTCTGATCCAAGACAGGATGCCGTTGGCCTTCTTGGTCACCTGGACACGCTGCTGGTTCGTGTTCATTCAGCTGTTGACCAGCAACTCCAGATCGCTTTCCACTGGAACACTTTACAACCACTGTGTCCCAGGCCTGTGGCACTGTATGGAGGTGTTGTGACTCAAGTGCAGGACCTGGCACTTCACCTTGTTGAACCTCACACAATTGGCCTCAGCCAATCAAATCAGCCTGTCCAGATCCCTCTGCAGAGCCTTCCTACCCTCCAGCAGATCAACACTCCCACCCAACTTGGTGTCATCTGCAAACAGAGGGTGCACTTGATCCCCTCATCTAGATCATTGACAAAGATATCAAAAGAACTGTCCTTAAAACTCAGCCCTGGGGAACACTACTTGTGACCAGATGCCAACTGGATTTTGTGAGTTTTAACAACAGCAGATGCAACAAGGAAAAAAAATGGTTTCTTGGCACTTTCATACAAGAATTGACAAGAATGACTGTATAAACATCACTTATCTAGTGACTACACTCCATGTATTTAATTCTCTGTATTAGTAGTATATTTCTGCTTTGATCCTGTGTAAAAATTCGTAATGAAAATAAGCATTCACCTACAAATAAAGGACAAATAATGTTTACAGTTTATGTGAAGTCTATAGGACTTTTACAAAACCCTAAAGGTTGTTCATAGCCACTGTATTCCTAAAGCTAGTGATACAATGTGTGAAGTATAATCATTTGTCTACTTATCATTGTGAAATATTATGTAATTTGTTGCAAAGACAGAAAGGAAGGTGAGAGAGGCATGCTTTGGCAGGTAGTATTAAAGTACAGAATTACAATCCATTACATTCCATTAACAGTGAACAACCTTATTCATAATAGTGTTAAGTGCCAATTATTATAAGCTCTCTGCTTATTAATTGACATGTGTTAGCAAGCTTTTTATAAAAAGATGGAGATTAATTTGGATTGGCATACTGATTCTTTCTGATGACTGCATATGTGCTATGAAAACCTACTACCATTAAACAAATTTATTTCCTAGAGATGTTTATTAAAAGTCACAGTAAATTGCTGTAGTAAATGCATGCTAACATTTGCCAGGAGGGCAAAAACGTGCAAAAATGGAAAAAGAAATACCTTCCAAAATGTGCTCACTTCTGGCTGGATCTCTTCATCCATGTTGCTGCCCTGGATAAAAAGACTAGATTTTTTTTCATATCTTTCAGTAATGAGCTCAGGCTCCCCACTTCAGTGAGGTAGATTCTATCTCAAAAAACGTCCCATCCAAGGTCAAGTTACCCCTACAGCTTTATCTATATGTTGTAGTTCTCTTTTGAAATAGAAGTCTGCTTCATGCTGTTCCATTTTGTTTGCCTCTGAACAGCCCAATTTTATTTTAAGTTTAAATCTTTTGCTTGAAATATTTGAAGTAACATTCTCAAGGCTTTTTCTGCCTGAAGTGTACTGTTTAAATTAGAGATTCACCACCAAATAATCAACCAATCAAACAAACAAAAAGAAAATGTAAAAGTTAAAGATAATATCCTGTTACCTTGCTCCCTTTAATTTTTCATTAGGCCTACAGGGGAAATACCAGCTGAAGGAGCTGACAGATGTTATTGTTAAGCCACTCTCCAACATCTTCGAAAAGCAATGGGGAACAGGACAGGTGCCTGAGGATTGGAGGAAAGCCAGTGTCACTCCAGTCTTCAAAAGGGATGAGCAGGAGGACACAGAGTCATTCAGCATCACCTAAATCCCTGCAAAGTTGACGGAACAGCTCATTCTGGATGTTCACTCTAAGCATGTAGACAAAAAAGAAGCTTATCAGGAATAATTGGCATGGATTCACTAAGTTAGAAATCATGCTTGACCAATCTGAGAGCCTTCTCTGATAGCATGACTGGATGGGTAGATGAAGGCAGTGAGTGTTGTCTATCTTGACTTCAGCACGGCTTTTGACACTGTCTCCTATAGGATCCTCACATGTAAGATCAAGTTTGGGTTAGAAGAGCAAGGTATATTGAGAACTGCCCGAATGGCAGAGCTCAGAGGGTTGGAATCAATGGTGTAGAGTACAGTTGGAGGCCTCTAGCCAGTGGTATTTCCCAGGGTGAATGGTAGGGGGCAGAGCACACCCTCAGCAAATTCGCTGATGATACAAAAATGGGAGGAGTGACTGAAACACCAGAAAACTGTCCTGCCTCAGTGAGACCTGACAGACTGGAGAGTTGGGTGGAGAGGAACCTAAGGGCAAGTTCAGCAAGGGCAAGTGCAGGGTCCTGAACACAGGGAGGAATAACCCCAAGCACCAGTGCAGGCTGAGGGCTGACCTGCTAGAAAACAACCCTGTGGAGAAGGACCTGGAGTCCTGGTGGACAACAGTTAACCATGAGCCGGCAGTGTGCCCTTTTGGCCAAGAATGCCAGTGGTGTCCTGGGGTGCGTTAGGAAGAGCATGGCCAGCAGGTTGAGGGAGGTGATCCTGCCCCTCTACTTTGCCCTGGGGACGCCACATCTGGAGTACTGTGTCCAGTTCTGGGCTCCTCCATGCGAGAAAGACCAGAAACTACTGGAGAGAGTCCTGTGAAGGGCTATCAGGATGTTTAGGGAACTAGAGCATCTCTCTTATGAGGAAAGGCTGAGGGAGCTGGAACTGTTTAGCCCGGAGAAGAGAGGATGGAGAAAGCGTCTTATAAATGCACACAAATATTAGGGTGGACATAAGAGGATGGGGCCAGAATCTTTTCAGTAGTTCCCAGCAACAGGGCAAGGGGCAACAGGCACAAATTTAAAAACAGGAATTTCCATCAGAATATAAGGAAAAACTCATTTCCTTTGAGGGTGACAAACCACTGGAACAGGCTGCCCACAGAGGTTGTGGAGTCTCCTTCTCTGGAGATATTTAAAACCTGCCTGGACAAAGAGCCTGTGCAATCTGCTCTAGGTGAACCTGTTTTAGCAGGGCAGGTTGTGGAGTAAATGATCTCTAGAGGTCCATTCCAACCCAAACTATTGTCTGATTCTGTGATTCATTCCTTGGAGAGAATCTACCAGATATAAAGCTGACTCGCTTATGTGCAAAACATTAAGATCTGGATATTTCTAAAAAAATCTATTAGATTAAATTGAAACTAATTTCTCCAGAAAAATTCTGTGAAATCTTTGTCTGAGTTGTGAAAATTATTGCTATTCATTCTAATTTTTAATAATGATATTATTAATACAAAGATCAACATATATAATTTGGAAAATGGACCTGTACCAGAATTTACTCAAATGCATCTAATTAACAATAGAAATTACATCCTTGTTTATGATGATGATGATGATGATGATGATGAAGATGATGCTGATGCTGAAAAAGAAGAGTCAACAGAGTCACGTTTTACATGACAGTGATTTTAGTTATTTTTCTGATGCTTCTTTTCTTCTAGTAAGCAGTAGCATACATACACTTTTTTTTTTTTAAGCTCTTACATACTCATCAAGAGTTCCAGGTGCATTTGCCATTTTGTATTCACTATATTCTGTTCTTCTGTCTATACATTACTCAAAAAACCAAAAAGTCAAACACTATTTGTAGGGAGCTCAACATTCTGTGTTAAGCAGCAAAAAGACAGGAAAAAAACTGTGTATGGGACTTTAGAAATTATTGGTATTACTAACAATATTTTAAGTACGGGACATACTACCACTATTCACTTTGACACAAAATGTTTCTTTTAATGGAAAAGTGCAGATGAAAAGTTCTAGAGGGAGATCCCTCACATGTGTCTTGACATTTCATGGAGTCAGGGGCAAGTTTTGACACATAACAATTATCTAGCTACTGGGACAATTTCAGTTTTGTATAAGAACATTGTGACCTCCCTCAGGTATAGTCTTCATCTGTGTGCAAGTTGCAAAGACTGTAGTTATGATTAATTTTACTGTATGGATACTGATTCAGTGACACAACTTTGGTCTATTTATAACAGTTTGCCTAGCCAGTGGCCATGGTAAATTGTTAAGTCACAAAAATGTAATTAGCCTCTCTTATGCTACATGGCATAAAAATTCAGTCGTTGATGCTGTTATTTTATTCTAAACTCAAGTTCATTTTATTCCAGAGCGATCATGGACACAGCTGCAGAAAACACAGAGACTAAGACTTCAAGCATATACCCTGAAGCAATAACATTTAGTCCCTGAGGTTATTAGAAACTCTTTAAGTAGATGTAAAACAAAGGTGAAAATTCATCAGCTGAGATTAGCTTTTTCTTGCTAACTAACACCTATTATGCCTGGCACTCCGAGAGTCATCCTCCAGTGTGTTACTGTACATAGAATAAAGGCAGATTGAGTGACGAAAGTTTTCCCTGGAGAAATTTGAAATTGTTTAATGCTTTATTTTAGTGTCAAGAAATTATAAAATAGGAAAAGTAGGAATTTTTTGTAAGGAAAGAAAAAAAAGGAATCAAAATCTGAATTAACAAAATATTAAAACCTTTAATGGAAAAATACTACAGTTTACTACATGTTCTAAACAATCAGTTCCAAACAAACAAGACCAGGGAGTGAGCTATCTCAGATGTATCAGAAATGGATGGAGGTCTGCAGGACAAAGAATTGAGTCCTATAGCTTAAACCTTACGGACTTAGATAAGAAATAAATGCGTAGGAATTTGGGAGGAGAATTTAAACTAAAGCCATAAAATTAACTCAGAGCAACTAAGAAAAGCAATTCACTTTTCTATGAGAAACCATTCATGTCTTCCTAATTTCAACATTTTATACATGCGCAGAAAAGCATAAAATCTTTCTTCCTGCTCGTAAGTCTAAATCATGACAAGTAGTTCACTGGGTAAAAAAAAAAAATAGGTGAAAGGGAAGAATTTTCTGAAGCCCTAATTTTGTGGATATTTTGAACATATTTAACTTTAAATTATAAAAATTGAACTCTTCATTTTTTTCCTAGGCAAAACTGCAAGGTATTTGAAATGGGATTAGGCACATGTAGCACAAGAAGCTGAGGTACTATCGTAAGGATCAAAGCAGATGAAAAATCCAATATAATTTAAATACAGAGGAATGAAAATGTCAAGAAAAGAAAATTTTCAGAAATCAAGAAAAGCTAGAGATGAAAACTGATGCATATCAAATCTGATGATTAATAAGGTACCTGATGTGTAAATACTCATCATTGCTTCTGATAAGTCCATTTTAAGTTCTTCAGGGTGGAATAATGGTTATACTGATGATAGTCCATTAATCTTCTCTTGGTGTCAGGCTCCTCAATGTCTGAATATTACTTCTCTGCTCTATGTTTATTCATCTGATGTACTAGAAATATATAATTTTTAATCAAAGTGCTAAATACAATGATTTGGTTTGAAGGTGGTGGTAGAAACTGTTCCTTTATGTTTATGTATGTGTATCTACAGTTTTCTGTCCAAAACCTGAGCTATAATCCTTTTGAACATCCATTCTGAAAAGTTCAGTTGCATTGTTCACATTGTATTCTCTGAAAGACCTACTGAAGACAAGAGCCCAGAGGAAAATTTGCATATTATCATGCATAATATAATATTATACTTTTTTTTCTTTTTCAGACTGAGAGACCAGTCTCAGAGACCACAAGTGAATTTTTAAGATAGAGTCATAGGATAATTTAGGTTGGAAAAGACCTCCAAGATCATTGAGTCCAACTGTTAAGTGCAAAAGTACTACCTTTACTAAGCTGAGTTGTCATACCCATAATCACCTAAGAACATTAATAAGCAAGTCAATTTTCCTTTTTAGACTTGATGGTTCTAATAAGGCACTAGATGTGTAACTAAGGAAAATATATTAATTCTCCCTAAAGACTTGTTTGTTTTGCTAAATTCACATAAGCATAACTGTTCACAAATGTCCTCCTTTGCTGCAGTCAGTCCTTCAGACAGAATGGCAACAGGCACCTTGAGGTATGGCAGAAGCCAAGAGACCAGAGATGATGGATGAGTCTGAGTAGGTGAGGTGGCAGGACACATTAGCGTTTCTCAGTTGCGACTGTGAGTCAGCAGAAAACCTTAAACTGCCATACGGACATTTAAAAAACATCATCACAGTTAATGTTGGTAAGCCTGAAGGCTCACAACATCAGGACTCCAGATGAATGCCTGAGGCATAAAAAATTTAGGATAAGAACACTTTTTAAAGTAAATAAATGACAGAAGATTGGTGGGCAATCTGAGAGTTCTGAAGTCTCTCATTATTTTGTATGAATGATATAATAAGTATATTGTAAGTTTTTAAATTTAATTTTTCTGAAAATATTCTGTTGAAAATTACAGCTGGAACTTTAGATTTTTCTTTTAGACCCTGACTGATGGGATAATTAATTCAAAAACTCTGAAAACAAACTTATAATTATGCCAAAAGCCACCACTGAAACTACTGCTTTTTCATTATATTTCTTATTATTTAAATGTATGTATGGTAGTAAATGGAAGAGCATAAATTACAACTCCATCCCTAGGCAATACCATCTGCTGCCTTCCTGTGGTTCTTTCCGTGTCTAACACTTCTGTGAACATCATCAATGAGTTACACAACACAGCCAGTGGTCACTCTTGCCTGTGAACAGCTGAGGTGGGAAAGGGATATTTTTTAGGTAGAGGAGATATTTCTACAGGGACAGATGATGGATTTTACTCCTGATCCCATCATCAACTCAGTTTCATTTGGGACACACCTATCCCTTAGTTTCTTTCTTGGGAAAAATAAAGATGTTAGAATATTTTTCTGGGAAAAGAGATGCATTTATTATGGAAAAGCTTTTAAACATAATAATGTTTCTTTTTCCAAGAACAGAATCTTGAATCAAAGCTCAATTACATGGGGTTTAGAAAAGAAATTAAACTTAAAACTGTTTTATATCCGAAGACATTAAAAAGAAGAAAAAGTGAAATCAAGATACAATATTTAGTTCAGCTCCATACTTCCACACACAATGCTAGTTACTTGCCAGTGAGATTCAACAGATTTTCAAGAATTATTTTCATTATATGCAGACTTTTTTTAGATGCTTAGTATCAATGTTTTAGTCTTTTTGTCTACTCAGTACAGGTATTTGTGTTCCCAGTGGCAAATTCTTGATTAGTAGAAAATGTAGAACTGAGAAAAATACCAATTCTGGTTCATTACTTGTAGTACAGAAGGATAACTGCTTTCATGAAAAGTTATGATAATATCTTTGCTTTCTATAATCTGAAAGCTGATATTATCCTAGAGAAATATGTGCATTTGTGCAATCTGAAAGGACAAGAGAATGAATAAGTTCCAGTCATTTGATAAAGTGTCAATAGAAACACATTTGTGGAATAAAAAACTTCAAATATGACTCATAACTTTGAAGGAAACATCATATCTATAGTTTTTACCATATTTTGTAGAGAAATGGTCTCAAATGCCTTGTGAAAGTCTTCTCTGTTTCTCTCCCTCATTGACCATTAAATCTAATTATATACAAATTAATACATATATATTCATATAGACCTTATTTATATCTCACTGCACAAAGAATTTGTTGCAATACCATTTCTTCCATGCTGAATAATCCAGTGGACCTTTGCAAAATCACTGTTTTTCCAAAAAAGAAAAATGACAAACATGCAAAATACATCTAGATAAAATGCCAAATAACAATTTTTAAGCGAAGTAAAATTACCTGAAATCCCAGAATCACAGAATATGTGGAGTCGGACCCACAAAGACCATCGACTCTAACCTTTAGCCTTGCAGAGAACCATCCCCAAGAGTCACATCGTGGGCCCAAGAGTATTATCCAAACGCATCTTGAACTCTGTTAGGCTTGGTGCTGTGACCACTTCCCTGGGGAGCCTGTTCCAGTGCCCGCCACCCTCTGGGGGAAGAACCTTTTTCTAATATCCAACCTAAACTTTCCTTGACACAACTTCAGGCCATTCCTTGGGTCCTGTCACTGGTCATCACAGAGTAGAGATCAGTGCCTGTCCCTCGTCTTCTCCTCATGAGGAAGTTGTAACTGCAATGAGGTCTCTCCTCAGTCTCCTCTTCTCCAGGCTGAACAGATCAAGTGACCTCAGCAGCTCCTCATGCAGCTTCCCCTCAAGCCCTTCACCCTCTTTGTTACCCTTCTTTGGACACTCTCTAATAGCTTAGTATATATATATGTATATAAAGAAGCACCAGTCTTTTTGAATCTGCAAGGAAAGGACCAGACTCATTGCTACAGTACTGCAAGTGTTTCCTAAAGGCTAATTTAGAAAGGCTTAAACGTTCAGTCTGTTGATGCTGAGTCATTTTTGTGCCCTTGTATTGTATAAGAAAAAACATGTATAAGGAAAAACGTATAGTTACTAAGGTGTGGTTTGTTAAATGTTCATCACATCACCAATGTATGATGCAATATGATCTAATTCCAACTTTCTCATTGGTCATTAAAAATGGATTTAACGCTTTAGAGCACAATTCCTCTCTCTTATTTTTAGCATGCATTAGGATGAGATAAAAAGCATCCTGTAATGATTGATTTACTTCAGTGCCCATAAAGGACACTGTTTAGGTCATGTAGATGTCTGTTCTGTAAATATCTGTGGTTATGTAAGATGAATAAGAGCGTTACTGATGAGACAATGCAATAAACAGTGCCTAATTACTTTTCTTGATCCAGACCGTTGTCTCTGACAGCATTGTCCAGCACTTTGACACAAAAATTATGTTGCCTGAAGTACCTCTTTGTATTTTCTCAGTATGATTCCATTAGTTTGGTAATTCTGGACATTTCTGGTTTTGCGTAAAACAAGCATTTAAGTAAAAAGGAAACAACTCATGGCTAAAAGGGAGTATTTTATTCTTTCTGCAAATGCTGCGTCGTTTGTCTGTCTTTTCACATTCTTTTACTGAAATTAAAAGGAGACAAGCAAGTATGAACAGCTAATGACAGGTTATTGTTTTTAGGTTCTACTCTTTATTGTCTTTAGGTTCTACACTGCATTGGAATGCAGTGGTTTAACACAGTGGAAACTGGGGCATAGAAAAGTATATTGAAAGTGTAGAAAACAGTACAATAATAAAAGATGCTGGCTATTTTCCAGCTCAGATCTTTGCACATTTTAGGAAGGTATGGATAATAGCTTGGACTCTGAAGCCTGTTTATTTATTTCCAGAGTTTTCCCCTAAGGTGAGTGTGACAAATATGGGCAATTTGTTTTCTCCACCTAACCAGAACAACTGTTTGAGTTTTAGTTTTGTAGGACAGGATGACCATCCATTCATTCTGTGTGATGCAAGGCATTGTCAGTGTAATGACTCAGAAGGAAGAAACCCAAAATAGAAGCAATGCAGTTGGTACAGCTAGCTGTTATCCCATCTTTTTGTCTTTTACAGTATGTCCAATAAGAAGGAACAACAAAGCATGGTTGGGTTCCTTATTGGCTTATGGTCTGGCAAGGTTCTTGCTGCTTCAGAAAGATGTAGGGCTGATTGAGTACACATGCATTATTTAAATGTACGTATTTCATTCCTATAAATAAATTACAAGACTGAGGTTTTTTTTCATGGATATTGATTCTTGATTGATATTGGAAACTGAAATATCTGAAAATGGAAAAAATGGGAGAGCAGTGGAAAACAATTCGTAACACAGAGGTAACATGCAGAAGTTACTGTTTGTCACCTCATATGCTCTTATTAGAGAACACACAAACAGACTGTATTACACATTATCTGCTATAGTAGCCACTCTTGCCAAGTGAGTATCCTAATTTGTTGGTTTGTGTTTTGCTTTTTTTGGATGGAGTGTGAGGTATATTTATAACATACAACACCTTTTTGTGTTGAAGTAAAAAAATAATACTTCAATTATAAAGACTTTAATGAAGGACATGCTTTTGATTTGAAAGTAAAAAAAAAATACTGAAATCCTCATCTCCTGAAAAGCTAAGTGCACTTAGAATGTCTTTGAGGAGGATATGCCTTAGTTAAATGCAGGTAATTTTGCCTGGAGTACACAGTGGATCAAATTAGATGATCCAGTATCCTTTTCTGGCATCAATGTCTATGAAAATACAAATTAATATAATATATTTATGAAATACTAGGTAAAACCACAGAGTACATGAAGATTAAGGCACTAGTATAATGCTCACAAAATTCTAAAAGAAGGAAAGGTTACTCACAGTCTAGTCTACTATTACTGAAAAAGCCTCCTTAATTACACGTCAGCTGCACTGACTGAAAGATTAACAAATACGATTTGTTTGGAGAAACATATGAGGCAAATCTTATAGTTAGTGGATTTTCTTCTGCTCAAGAAACTTCCAGGTCAGACTTTTCTTTTAAAATGTGACCTGAAGTGATTTCCTCATTCTAATCAGTAAATCTGTAGTCATAAAATCCACCCAGAAGTTCTTCGTGCAAAGCAAGAAGGACAAAATTATAACTCCTACATTTTGGATTCTAACTTGGAATAAGATACTTTCCCAGCCCATTTTACGGCTCTTGTCGGAATGATCAAACAGTAACTTCATCACAGATCTTTCAATATATCTAAAATTCTAGTTCTCACCAGATTTGCAAAAATGTTTGAGCAAAAATCTCTGAGGAATACCAAGTTACCTTTTTGGTACAAGACAGTAAACAGCTATAAATGTCTTGTAGAAAACCAAGAGACCCTATTACAAATGTCTTAGCAAAAGTGAGAGAAAAGTGAAGGAGCAGAAAAAGAAGTGGGAAAATGAGGAAATAAAGTTCCCTTCATATGATAATTAAAGGATATTGGAAGGATGAAAAACTTGAAAAGAGAGGAAAATGTATGAGATAGAAAGCATAAACACAGGGAGAAATGATACCTGACAGATGCTGCTGTAGACTATAATGTTTACAACACAATTATGTCATGTTATAGTTTAGTTGTATTTTGTAATGATAGCCAATAATAAGGGGGTATTCTATCTGCTTGAGAATATTTTTATTATTATATTATTATTATATATTATATTATTTATTATATTATTTATTTATACTATATATTATATATTATATTATTTATATTGTTATATATTACATTATACTTATTATTATATTAATTATGAAATTACTATTTCAAGTGCATGTTTATTTTCCAGTACTTTTTCACAGTAAATGTGATCTATGGTTAGTAAACTGATCTTATAATAAACTTTGGTGATTTATAACCAAACAACCCATCAGCTGAGAAACTGACTCCTAAAGAGTTCATAGGTTTTCACTGCCATTCATGTTTTACAATCTTTTCTTTTTCTTGTTTGCCCCTGCCCCCCCTCCCCAAGCCCACCCTTAATTTATTTTTTTTTCCGGGGGAATAAGGAGATTGGGGTTTTCTGTTGAAGTGTATGTGCAAAAAAATATTCATGGCACAAGAGGACAGGGCCATCTGTTCATTTTCAGTAGGGGCATGGTACGAGCATTTTGATTTAGTTCCACAACTGGACTCTAAAATCAAAGACCAGAATATTCTCTTGATGCATGCAGTCATTTCTTGTAAACATGTTTCTAAGTGTTCCAATTATTACTGTCTGGTTTTCCTTGGCGGGATATTCTAGATCCTAGGGTATAAGCTGCTCTGCATCCCATTTGAATTTAGAATTCAGTTTTCACATATGTTGAGGGGCTTCTTTTACCCTGAGGCAGAGAATTTAGGTTCTTATTGAGTCAGATTATATTGATCATTGAACCCCCAAATGCCTCTTGTTCTACACTCGTTACTCCAACATGTGTGACATTATTAATTGCTTCATAGCTTTATTTACAGTTTTCTCAGAGCCAGTATGAATTTTACTCAGAAGTAAAAATGATGATTTCTGATAAACATTAGAAATTCTGGACTCAGTATAAAAGAAGACATATCACTGATTAATAGGTACATGAGAAAGATAGAACAGCATGTAAATACAGTATGATAAAGCATAAGTGTGAGAGTTACCACTTAAACTTTACAGTAATGAAGAATGCACAGGGTTATGACTGAGTGTTTAGTTTCCAGCTGGGCTTAAACCATGACACTGAGAAAATGCAAACAAACACCAAAACAAAACCCAGAATGAGACGCTGGAAACTGCAAAACTGTCAAAGGATTATGGGGAAGTGGCTTGGCCAAACAACTAATGAATTTTTTTTTATTTTTATTTTAAAAGGGTCACCAGCTGTCTCTGAAAAAAAACTAGCCAAAATTCATGAGTTTAATGAAATGTATTTCTAAGTAATATTTTAATAATATTTTAATAATATTTTATTTGCAGATAATTATTCAAAAATAGTTTTAATAATCTTGTTACAAACTGTCAATCAGTCCTAAACACTCAGCTCACAGACTTCTGTCATATGAGCAACAAGATTTTTTTACAGTTGCAGGAAATTTTCATCCTTTTTATAAAGTGTAATTCAGTTGTTGCCCCAAGACTAATTCCATACTCCATAGGTGGGCTAGGAGATTTTCTCATAAAAAATCCATGCTCTAGAGAACTCTGCTCAAACAAAGAGGTTGGACTAAAACACCTCCATTGGTCCTTTCCAACCTTACCCTCTGATTCTCTGATTCTCCGATTCTCCTAAACTAGTCAGTATATGCTTTTTTCTTTTGGACTGCATGCTGATATTTCCCTAGTTCCTAGTGTACCAAGTTCCTTACTGCATGTTTAAGAAGAAACTTAAGAATGCCAAAAAGGCTTGAAATCAGTGTAAGGGAAAGGAGTTGCTGATCCTGGATAGTACAATAACCTCAATGTATACTGCTGTTGGGGAAAAGGGAACTGCTGACTGAGATGCACCTTAGCATGTGGCTAGTCACCATAGCAAGGGAAAAGTGACCACTGAAGTCAAGATAAGCCTTGGTGTGGCATTTGCTAATGCAAATGTGTTTTGTATTACATAGATATGTACTAATTGAAATGCTGCTTAAACTTAAGTTATAGATAATGGAATATCTATAGACTACAACAACTGAACTGTTACACTGCTGAGCTAACATGGTAAGTAGAACATATTAAAAACACTGCGATTATGATGTGGTTATATCAGATGCAGAAGGAAGAAATGGTAATTTTTGATTAGTTTTGAGAACCTGACTCCCCAGAGGATCATTCTCAGGAAAAGGATATGATGACCAAGGACATAACAATGAATTATCTCCAGACTGAGAAACAAACTCAGTAAAGTAACAATCAAACTCCAAAACTGGGGTAATAAGGAACAAATCAGTCTTTTGAGGGGATGAAATGGAGCTTAAAGGACTGATGTGAATCTTTTGATGTCAGGAGGACCAGCACTGCAGATATCAGTGGCTGATAGGCAACTGCTGTGGAGGACATTTTCCAAATCGCCTTCACAGCTCAGCAAATGCAGCTGGTTCACCTGTACCACGGATATGAACTCTAAGGTCCAAGACAGGAGACTTGTTAACTTAAGCTTATTGGGAGAACTCAGAGATTTGAGACTGAGGGTGCCTGCCGTGCCCATGACATTATTCTGCTGATATTTTAATGACAGCATAATGTTGAGTTTGCAGCATTCATACAATAGCATTGACATAATCTGATTATTTATTTTATAAGATTAATATGATTATATTTTCTACTATCATTCATTGATTATCTTAGTACCATGATTGCCAGTTGTTTTGTGCTGTTTTGTCCCCAGGTTGAGTGTTATTGAACTGTTGTTGTACTTATTATTGCTATGATTGTACTGGAATTCGCATAAGCTTCCAATAAACAAAAGCTATTAAATATCATACATACTTCTTCACACAATTAATCTCTTTCCTTAATGGATAAAAACTCTGCATACTGCTGAAGACTGTCCTGCCAACAGCTTGCCCATTAAATTCCACTTCCTCTTCTCACAGTTCTTCATTAAGACTGGCTTACTTTTTGCCTTAAGACCTTCACTTGTGTCTTTCCTTTAGTGCTCAAATGCTTTCTAATAAAAGCTTTGTTTCTGGGCTTTCTAGCTAATCTTGCTTCTTCTTTTACAACATATTAGTCCTTTTATTTTGCAGAGACCACCTCAGGTCTGAGACAATACTATGGTTTCTTACCAGATTATATCCATGCACATTTGCCTGGCCTTTCCACACATCCCTATTTTCCCTTCACTTCTAATCACAGATTTCTGAACAGCTCTCCTGAAATTAGATATCAGAATTCTGCCTTTTTTTTTTTTAAGTCTCAATTTACACCATATTTTGTATTTTCCTTGAAATGGAAAACACAATGCCCTTTCTAATCTCTGTCTAGTCATCTAGCTGGGAAAATGTCTTTTATCATGATTGAATTCAAATAGGATTATTTGTACCTTCATCTCCTTTACCCAATTTCTCTTGCTGCCTGGACACAAATACAGACTGTCGACTGGTTGTTCAAGAGGAACAATCCTTTTGCTGCTGCCTATAGTTCTGAGACATAGAGTGCATGAATATCTGCCGAGACCTGGCCATAACATGCTCAGTTCGGATGGAGTGCTTAGGGAATGGAACTGTGGAATTCTGCTTTTCAATTGAATATGTACACCTTGCAAACTTTTTAAAAGATGTATAATTTGGTTAAACTGTGGGTTTTTTTACAAACATGGCAAAAATCCATGTTTCCTGATAAATATTATGAAAGCATAGGGAAAAAAAACCTTTTAAGAAGTTTCTACATTTCTTTAACATGGATAAAAACTCAGATATCCTCCTTCATCCTGTTTTGGAGAAACATCTACCTTATTTGTGATTGATTTTTTTCTTTGTCTGTTTGTTTGGTTTTGTTTGTTTGTTTTTGTTTTTTTTTTAATGGGCATATATGTTTAGAAACAGTGTTCAGGTAATTACAGTTTAGCTAATTTTGGCTAAGTCATCAGACAGGTAGAAAAACGGTGTTGTCCTTGGAAACATTAGGAAACCTTGTAGTAAGTAATGCTATCACCCCTAATTGCTGTAATTAGTACATAATTTAATTACTTTAACTGTTGTTAAAATAGTTGTGTGGCTTAATAAAGTCACATTTAAATGAGGTGCACAACGTCTTTCTTGCCTCTTGCAATATTTTGTTATGTAGTATTGTGGTCTTAATTTGATCTGAATTTCTAAAGGATGTAGAAGTATTTCCATATAATATAGTTTGGACATAAGAGCTGGTAAGGAAAGAATTTTTAATCAGTATGAGTTTCTCTGGAAAGAACTGTTCTATTCTTTGTTTCACATCAGAAGGATTTGTCTGCACATTGCAAACACAACGATTTGCTTTCCCAGAAAGCAGTAGTATCATGTTTTACCAAATTGACAACTGTGTTTGACAGATAGAAATTACTTTAGAAATTGGTATCAGTGCTCTGGTGCCTAATGTTCATTAGGAGATCTCAAGACATTTTTATAAGGATAAGGATAAACTTATTTTGCTGGTCAAAATCTAATCTGGATAAGTTGATTCTGTGTGAAACACCCTTACGCTTCTCTCTGGAGAGTTTATCAATCACTTCACTTCCTAACAGTCTTTTTTTCTTGGGGAGTGGTTGTTTGTTGTTTAGTGTTTTTTTTTTTCAAAAGTGTTGTTATAGAGGATAACTACTATGCTACATCCCATTTACACTTCGCACAGCAAAAAGATCTATTGAAAGAATAAAAAATTAAAAGCAAAGAATTTAATGAAAATGGAAGTTGCTTGCATGAAAATTAATGAAATAAAGGGCTGTATAGATACAGTAAACCCTTGTTGTATATACCCACAGAAAGGCAAGAAAATTTATTAGAACAGGAACAATAGGCCATTTGTGCAATGACATTTTAAGGTAGCTTCTTGTTACTCCTCAGGCCGTTTCCAGAAGTCTTTTGCAGATATGATTGAACTGATGCTCTTCACCCTTCCATGAAGGAAGTTTGGAAATTAATACTTTTCGTATTAATTTTAGGAAAAAAACACTTTGAAAACAAAGCAAAACACAACGACCTTTGATGAACATAAATATATCACCCAAAACAGGCTGTGCACATTGATGCTAGGATAAATATTTGCCCATTATTTTATTATCAGAGTCTAAATTATCAACTTCTAAAACTTAAATAAGGGACTGTAGGGAAGAGGAATCATCAGGATGTATTTATGTGTACATATATATTTGCATGAGTACATAAATCAAGGAAATATGTTAAGACAGGTGCACAAATACTTTTAATATGCAAAAACCCCCTCCATTCATACACATTTGTACATCAAAAATTAGCACAGACTCATTTATGCTTGATCCAATTTGGAATTTGGAATAGTCTTACACTCTGACAAAGTGTGAAAAAAATTTAACTAGAGTAGCATACATTTGAATGGACTGACTTTGCTACCTGTTTTATAACTTTTAATATCTTTTATGCAAAAATGTCTTAAAAGTTATTGTATTTTAAAATAATTTATATGCCTTGTGTGGACTGATTATTTTTATGGTTATTATCTGAATTATTGGCTGATACTTTCATATATCTGTTGCTGTGTGTGTAGTTACTAATGGAAATTGGTATTTTATCTCTTGAAAGCTATCAAGAATGTAAACTTTAATATTGTTTCCAAGCAATTAGCTCAGAATCCCATAGTAGATAACATCTATAAAATATAATCATGACACAGGGAAGTAACCCCTGAAAATGAATAATTTCTAAGATTTATTGCTAAGCGGAACCCCAGCTGGTTTAGTGTGAAGGAAGTACATGGAAAATTTATCAAGTCCCATCTAAGCATCTGAGTTGCAAATGTAAACAGAAGCAGGAACTGAAAACAGCTAACAGCAGAATAGATGTACTTGCAATTCAAGAACATACTTCACCAGAAGTGGAAATTTAACTTGAAAGCATCTTAACTTTGGTGAAGGGGAAGGAGTACTGGAGAATTGTTTCACTGAGAATTTAGATACTTTGCTCATTTTCTGCATTTTCCCACATATGTTATCTTGCTTTTTGAGTTAGCACACTACAGCTTCCAGATGATGTGCACACTTAATGAGTGGAGAGTTTCCATTAACTTTCTGACATACTGTTAATATTTTTAGTGACTTTGGGCTGTCTGAACACTTGCCAAAAAATGATTAAAGTGAAGAAATGTTTTCCCGTGCTGCCACATAGAAAGTGTTCTTGTCAGTTCTTCCTTGTTTGACATTTGGTTCTGTCTCATCCATGATAGAAACAACTATTTCTAGGTTTATAATTTCCTGCCTACTGTATATCTCTTTATGTGCATTTTCTAAAGAAAATTTTCTATTAACAGAGAAGCATCAGTCACTGCCAAACAATCATACAGTTACAGACAATAATTAGCTGGAACATCATAGAATGGCTATTGATGTCCATTTTATTTTTGTGACAAATCAGTAAATATCTGTGATGGAAGAAGGCTCAGAGAAGAGGGGAGTGGGTTAAGCTTTGTTGGCTACCAGGTGCCCACCATGCCACTCTATCACTCCCCCTCCTCAACATGACAGGAGGAGAAAAAAGAAAAAAGAAAAAAAAACAACAAACATCCTAATTATTTAGTATAGCCAGGCTTAAAGGGGCCTGGGAGTTTGGATTGACAGGAAGCTGAACATGAGCCAACAGTGTGCCCAGGTGGCCAAGAAAGCCAATGGCATCCTGGCCTGGATCAGGAACAGAGTGGCCAGCAGGAGCAGGGAAGTGATTCTTCCCCTGT
>VZRE01006270.1:0-81101 GCA_013396775.1 Cephalopterus ornatus | reverse complement strand
CTGGTGAGGCCACACCTGGAGTACTGTGTCCAGTTCTGGGCCCCTCAGTTCAGGAAGGATATTGAGGTGCTGGAGCAGGTCCGGAGAAGAGCAACAAGGGTGGTGAAGGGACTCAAACACAAGTCCTGTGAGGAGAGGCTGAGGGAGCTGGGGCTCTTTAGCCTGGAAAAGTCTCATGGGAGACCTCATCTCTCTCTACAACTCCCTGAAAGGAGGCTGTAGCCAGATGGGCATCGGTCTCTTTTTCCAGGCAGCTATGGGTAAGACAAGAGGGCATGGTCTTAAGCTGTGCCCGGGTAGGTTTAGGTTGGATATTATGAAGAAATTCTTTACAGAAAGGGTAATCGGGCATTGGAATGGGCTGCCCAGGGAAGTGGTGGATTCTCCGTCCCTGGAGGTATTTAAGAAGAGACTGGATGTGGCACTTAGTGCCATAATCTAGTAACTGTGGTGGTAGTGGATCAAGGGTTGGACTTGATGATCTCAGAGGTCCTTTCCAACCTGGCTGATTCTATGATTCTATGATTCTATTTGGAATGATTGGAAAACAGGAAAAGGGAGAAAAACAGACTAGTTATAACTACTTTGGCTTGTCTGTTGTAATAAAAACATTATATAACTCTTTATACTTTGAATTTTAACTTGGTTTAGGAGAGTGAATAATTCCATTTATGTCCAGATGCAACTTGACCAGCCTATGGAGTGTTATTATTATGGAGATTCATATCTTCAAGTTGTTGGACTGCATTACGCATGTGTCTGGATATGACACCTATCATTTTTCAGGAAATTAGTAAGAAGAAAATATTTACTGACAATATCTTGCAGTTTATTTTTTATAGCTAACAGTGTTACATTTGATGAAATATTCCAATTCTTTTTAAATACTTGTGTTTCTATGAAAATGTTTAGATTACTATTAGTAATATTTAACATTTTGCTTTCTGCTGTGTTTTCTGTAACTCATACTTTCAGGCTGGACTTGCAATCCTTTATTCTCAAAAGATGGTAATGCCTGAAACCTTTATTTTGAAAGAACATCCCGTTCATCATTTAGTGTTTAGCTTTGTTAAGCTATGTCATATCAGATTAAAAGCAAGTATCCAAAAATGAATAGTGAAAGCTCTACTCTGCCAAACTGCCAATATATGATGCCAGTCACAATCAAAACAACCTGTGAATCTTGGACACATCTCTCCTAATCAAAGAACAATTTGGTCTGGGGTCTTATGAGAATGAATGTGTCCTTCATCCAGATATAGTATCAAATCCATAGATACTTTATGGGCTATAAACAGCTGAAGAATTAACTCCCTTTCATTTGAGAAAACCCCACAGAAAGACTCCCTTGCTTCTAGTAGAGCTTTCACAGATAACCCCTCTGCTTTTTAGCAATTCAAGGGAAAATCTTTGCCTTATTGTACTACTGAGGTAAGACACAGTGTGTTGAGGGGAAGTCTAATTAGATTTGACAATTTAATTGAGGAATTATAAATGCCCTTCACCAAACTTTTTAGAAACTGTTCACAGGTGACTGCTTACATGATAGATTTTGTCCACAGCAGCCTTCTATGCTTTGAAACTCTTTTTGGCTACGACTAAGAGAACGTGAAATATTTTCTTCATTTTGTCACTTCTCACTCTGTAGTGAATGTTATATACTCTTTGGCATTATCTTCATTATTGATCAGACAGTTGTTTGTAATGCCAAAGCTATTTATTGGTTTGTCTGTAAAAGTTTATAAAGTTCAGATTGGAAAAGAAATCCAAATAGTATAGAAGAGCTAATAGGAATATGATAGAAGACATAATGGGGAAAAAATGGTAATTTATTTTTAATTGAAGGCAAATTTCCACTGCACATTCTTCTTAGAACTGTCTTATAAATACCTCTGTGTCTGTTTTGCCAAAAAGAATAGAGGCAAAGCACTTCTCTTGCAGATCAAAATGCCTCTCAGTGACGAAGACCTGCATTCCCTAAACCTCTATGTACTCTGCAAATAGTGGCAAAATTTCCACAGTCTAGCAGATCAGTTCTTGAGTGGCTTTGCTATATATTCTCCTATGTGTGACAAATAGCATTTTCCAACCACAGTTGTAATTAGCATATTCTGAGTGGGCTGGAACCAGTAACTATCTTAGAGTTGCCTCAGTCTTGCACTTTTTAAGTGTATCTCATGCTGAAAATGACAGTTCAAAAGTTATTGGGTAAGACTAATGGATTAGTGGGTTAAACTAATTAATGAATAGAATGCCTCTGTTATTAACCTAAGGAATATGTAAGTATATCTATATAGATCTAGTCGTGGACAATTTGGGATATCTGTAGTTTCTGATTTAATTCAGCTTGCATTAGGATCTCAATTTGAATCTCACATTACAAAAATCATCGCAGGGTAAATATATATATTCTATTTGTTAAACATTAGAAGCACATCTACATCATAAAGGAATTCTATATGCAACCAAATATTTTCCAGTTCTGTTAAATGGTTAAATAGCCTGACCAAAAAAATTTATTTGCTTGAGATTGACAATGGCAATTATCCTGTTTATCAGCAGAATAAGGTGTGAGACACGTATTTGGAGGATAAGAAGAGCTTTGTATGAGCAATCATGTGCATACCAATAGCTTTCTGAAATGTATAATATTTAGGCACAGCAAAAATTGACAGATAAAATGTTTGAGGTAAATAAATTTGCTACAACTGACATCCTGCTTAAATTACATATAAATTATGGCAATGATAAAACTAGCTGACAAAGCCAGAAATAAACAAAATGCTCCTCAAGTGAAGTTATATCTTTAATAGTTATATCAAATGTGATCAAAAATTGTAGCAAAAATGTTTACTCATCACTTTTTCTATATACTTTCTTCTTTCATCTTTGCTAATGGAAATACAGTAGCAGAAGCCATTAAAAAAAACAAACTAAAAACTTCTTCCTTAGCAGCCCAGAATAGATATGCCGTAAAAAATAATCCTTAGATTTAAGGTCACAAAAGTACTGATAAATAAAAAAATTCAGCATAAAGGACATGTGAACATCAAAGCCCAGGAATACAAGGGATGAAAATCTACTATTTAATCAACTGAAAGTCTGGTTGTGACTGGCCTTCACCAGTAAAGCTTCTGGGTCATATTGTATATGGTTTTAGGCTTTAAGTCCTGCCAAAGGCAGCTGCTTACATTCCTCTAGCTGTTCTGTGCAAATTCCAACACATCAGTCTGCTTTTGCATTTCTGTGCAAACCCAAGCCAATCCATGCTTAAACTACATCAAACCCACACTCAATAGCAGCATATCTGCTGTAACTTTTCTCTCAAGAAAAGACACTGTGATACAACAACCTACTCCTGAGATATTCCCAAGAAGGGAGAGATCACAGTTCCATGAGTCCTTCACCTATGAGGAATAATTTTTCAACTTAATTTGTCTTGCAATGCCCTTTCATAAAGGAATATTTTCAAGAGATATAGAAGTCTTTAGAGCTCTGTACATCAAAGAATAATGATAGAATCATAGAATGGTTTGGGTTGAAAGTGACCTTGAAAGATCATCTCATTCCAACCCCCCTGCCATGGGCAGGCACACCTTCCAATGGATCTTGCTCAAAGCCCCAACCAGCCTGGCCTTGAACACTTCCAGGGATGGGGAATCCACGACTTCCCTGGGCAACCTGTTTCAGTGCCCTCCCACCGTCACAATAAACAATTTCTTCTGAATATCTAATTTAAAACTATCCTCTTGCAAATTAAAGCAGTTCCCCCTTGTCCTGTCACTACATTGTCTTTTCAGAAGTCCCTCTCCAGCTCTCTTCTAAGCCCCATTTAGGTACTGGAAGGCGCTGTAGAGTTTCCCTAGAGACTTCTCTTCTCCAGGCTGAACAACCCCAACTCTCTCAGTCTGTCTTCTAAGCGGTGCTCCATTCCTCTGACCATCTGCATGGCCCTCCTCTGGACTCCCTGCATGAGGTCCACATCCCTATATTGGGGGTCGCAGAAGTGTATGCAGTACTGTAGATGGGGGTCTCATGAGAGAAGAGTAGGGGGGCAGAATCACCTTCCACAAGCTGCTGGCCATGCTGCTTTTGGTGCAGCCCAGGATATGATTGACTTTCAGGGCTGCAAATGCACTTGCCAGCTCATGTCCAATTTTTCATTCAACAGTATACTGAAGTTCTTCTTCATAGGACTGCTCTCAATCCATTCTTTCCCTATTCTGTACTGATATTGGGGATGGCCCAACCCAGACACAACAGGACCTTGAACTCAGCCTTTTTTAACTTCATGGCATTTGCACAGCCTGCTCCTCAAGCCTGTCAAGGTCATTCTGGATGACATCTCTTTCCCCCAAGAGAATCACCTGGAACTCTCAGCTTGGTGTTGTTGGATAACTCTCTGAGGGTGTATTCAATGCCACTATGTCAATTTTTTTTTTTTTTTGTTTAATCCAAGGACCTGGAGATGAGGGGAAATTCTGGAACAAGGAAGATTTATTCCTAGTGGAAGAAGATGAGATGAGGTAGTAGTTAGCTGGCCACATATAAATCCATGTGTCCTAATGAATTGCACTGATGAGTACCTGGGGAGTTGGACGGCTCTACGTGACCGTGGGGATTGAAAAAGATGAAATGCAAAGTTCCCTCCCAATTTCTGCCATTCATGATTCTGAGATTCAGAGCCAATTAGATAGGGACTGAAAAGAGATTGAAAAGCCATTTCCATTCTACAGATTTTAAAGGGACAGAAAATTGTCCAAGATAGACTAAGAGGAGGAGAGATTAAAAAAAAACGCTGAAAAAAAAAGTGAAAATTATCCAAAATCAGAACAGCTGAAGACAGCAAAACTGGATAGCAGAAACATTTAACATTGTAGTACAAATTCTAAGACAAAGCTGAAATGTAAAAAAAAAATGTAAAAAAACCCCTGATTTTCCCATTGGTGTCAATAGTAAGCATTGTCACAGAGACACAGGAAATTCAACATCTAGAGCTGAAGATAAATTTATTTACTTTTCCTCTAAACAATTTTCAAGGAAGATGTAGAGAGATAAATTTAACTTTGAGCTAGAAGGCTAGATCCTTCCATTATGACTTTACAATTTATTTACTTCATAGCTTCATAGGTGATATACATTATTTTCAAAGACAATATGGTCAGAGATTTTATTTTGCATGTCTCCAAACCTCTCAGGTTTTTCATCTTACAGTACATTATCTGCAGAATAATAACAGCAGTAGTAATATTAATAATAACAATAACAATAATGACAGTAACAATGTGTGGGACAATCCATCGGAAACAATCCAATGTACTCTTTATACTTTGTTCATTGACAAAAAAGAAGAAAAAACTAACCATAAAATATGGTATGTTTTCCAAGTCTATCACAACCATCTCTTAGCAGCTTTGTTCATTTTCACATTATCCCACTGTTCCTATTATTATCTAATCCCAGACCTATCTGCCTAAAAGTAGTTTGAAAACATCTGCTTTCTTTAGTGAATGCAAAACATCATGATTATAAAGATCCTTAGGCTCTGCATCAGATTGAAGCCCTATGGTGATATAAATCAATGAAAATGAAGTAGAAGTTTGCCCTTGGCACCTCCCATATAATACTGTATAATTTTAAACCACCCTGCTTTTCTGTCTCATTTTTCTTTTTCTTTTTCATCCTGCATTTTTGATGATCATTGGTAGTTCTAATGATAGATAGATCTAGCAAATTCTGAGAGTTTAATGTATTTTGGCTTGGTAGAATATTATACATGAGTGGATGCATAATGACTTAAACTTTTTGAAAGACATTTCAGATCTGACCAATCATCTGTAAAGCCCTCCAGATATGTTGCAGAACTGTATCTTAAAGCAAGAGTAAAGTAATTGCTTGTGAGGCAGCAGTATATAAAAGTTTTGAGACTGTAGTAATAGAAACAGAATTTGATCCTTTAGTTGGGTTCTGTGTGATGCACATAGTCAGAATCATGCAGCAGTTACTTAAACACATCTCTGTACTTTTCATGAGAAACTGTCACCTTTCTAATATTTAATAGACATCCTGTATGGAGTATGACAAATGTGTAGCAGAATAGAAATAAACCTTTGAAGTGCCCAGCACTGCAGCTGAACCTAGAAATATGTTTTCTAAAACTTCTAACTTTTTGTTTAAAGTTAATAGGGTCAGAATTTTTATATTTTGCTTTGGAAATATTTTCCCTTTAAAACATATCCTATCTAAAAATTTTTAGCCAAATTTTCAATATCAAGACTTTTGTTCTTTGATGTTGCTACTGAATTGACTGTTTTCAAGCAGTGAAGCTATTCTTCCTGTTTTTACTTTGAGTGTTAAAATACTCTCTTCATTTTGCAGAAGTTTTCCCAGCACAATCTCTCACTACTACCTTTGTGGACTTTCATCTACTACATTTGTGGACTTAACCACTGGAGTAATTACATACATTTCCACTAAGCTAATTTTTGTGTTTCTGCATGTTTTCATGTGTTTAGATTCTTTAATATATTTATCATCAAGGTTTTTAAGTGATTTGGTTTATTTTGTAAGTCATAAATTCAATGTCTTTTGATACTCTTGAAAGCCTATTTTTACCATGAATTAATGAAAATAACAATTGTACATTTCACATATGATTATCTTTTAAGCAGGTAATACTCAGAATTCACATTCAGTCATTATAACACAGAACTATTCCCAGTTCAATTATATATTATTAACTTATTATCCAATAACAATTTATAATAAAATTGCCTAATTACTTAATTAAATATTTGAGATAGAGAGAAAAAAATTAAGTCCAACTGAACAATACTTATGTGTTGGGGTTGTGTTACCATAGGGATGCTCGAAAGGCATCTTGTGAAATGTAGTTCCCTTGTGTACTCTGACACAGAGGTGCAGTGAGGTGCTCAAACCTGATGGGTTTATAGAATCACGTGTCATGACACTGACTTTCAAAGTGGGTATAAGAGTTCTTGTTTGTCTTGAATAAACGGATTTGGTTGTTGACTTTTCGACTGACTGGGTCTGTGAGCTTTATTATTTATTATATTAATAAAATGTAACACTCATGAAAGAAGAAAAATCCATTGTGAAAACATTTTATTTTGCTCTTCAAAAGCTTAATAAAGAGGAGTATATATGTGATTATAAATTGTTGGCTAGCTTTTATTGTATTATTTCATTACTCCAATGCTGTCCACTTGATTGTAGTAGCTCCAAATATTTGGTAAAAATTTTCATAAAAATTTTGATTCCAAAATTACAGATCTTTATTATTTTGACTGATAGCTACCATGGCAGTGTTTGAAAGGTTGATGCTTGAATAATGAAGCGTGCCACTGTAAGAAAGTATTTTTAGTCACTCATAATACTGAATTTCTCATAAATAGTATCAAGCCTTCTTGTCTGTACACATCAAAGGTTTGAGTTAAGCCACTAGGTAGAAAAAATAATGTTGAGCAATTATAATATTTTCTTCTTTTTTTTATTGTTTCTTGATGTGGCTTTTTTTGAAAGTTTCAGTTCTACTATTTGACTCAAATGTCATAACACTGAGTTTGCAAGACTGATACGCGGAGTGCAATAAACTTTATCTTATGAAAATGATGTATGTATTGGGTCATTTGAGATGCCTTAGAAATCAGAAATACCTGTACAGGCTGACAAGATACGACCTAAGGCAGACACTTATAATCTCAACCTCAGTTTTAGGTCTAGGATGACTATACTAATTTTGATTTTAGATTAATAATAAAAGATACATAAATCAGAACATGTGCTACTAAAATGGTATATGTAAACTTGTAAAAGAAATGTTTAATAGAAATTTTTAAACTGATGAGGCTTCAGCAATTCAGCAATTAGCTTAATGGGATAGAAATCCTACAGTTGATTGTTGAAATAATACTTCAATAATTACAATTTCTTATCAAGATCATTCTTGTCCTCTGTGGAACACAATTTATCAGAATAATATTTAGATTGTGTTAATGCTTTCAGCCACAAATATAATTTCATATAAAATATAGAATAAATTTGAACTTTCTGCTCTACAGCATCATTACATCCATGTTGTGGTAAATTCAGTGCTTTGAATCCATTAAATTTTCATTGTGTGGTGTTATCATCCACTGCTAAAGATTAGCTACTGACACATTTATCAAAGGATGATAAATGAGCTGTCCTTTCAGATGTCTGATTATCTGACCTTTATTCAGTTAAAAGCACAGGGGGCTGACAGTGTTAAGTGCTTGCTAGCTTAGAATGATATTGGACCCAGGCAATGAATCTTTGATATTGTCTTCAATAATATAAATTTATTCCATCAATTTATTTTTAAATTAAAGGAAATAAAATTTACTGTAAAGCTCTGCAGAAACCCCCTATTTCT
Source organism: Cephalopterus ornatus (assembly GCA_013396775.1). NCBI lineage: Eukaryota > Metazoa > Chordata > Aves > Passeriformes > Cotingidae > Cephalopterus > Cephalopterus ornatus. The sequence goes on along the minus strand of VZRE01006270.1, from coordinate 72,685 downwards.
ACACAAGTTTATTTTAACAAATTCATTATTTCATGAAGAGTGCTTAATTAAAAAAGTTGCCTTTGAGAGAGAACTGTTTTATCATCATCCACTGTACTGTAGGTAGTCAGCCAAAAAGCACATAGGGTTGCAGAATGCTTGCAAATGTTTTTGTCTAGCAAAAATGTGTTAAGTTTTATCTATTTCCATAACATCCAGAAAGCTTCTGTCATCTGGATTACCACAATTCTAGAAATCCTAATCTAAAAGTTCAACTATAGAGTAAATCCACCAACATCATATAAATAATTTTAAATGTTGACTAAATTTTTTTTGCACTTGCAGAAACAATGAATGATGAATCTTTGCTTATGCAAATCTTAGATGCAACTTTTAGGTTGCATCAAGCAAGTACAGCACAACAATCAGCTTTAAATAAACAGCCAAAAATTGGTTTTGACATTCAAAATGAAATAAACTTTGCTAGAAATTAGAGCTCTGAGCTTCCATCTTAATGTGATTTTGCGCATGTCCAGAGACCTCTGGAAACAAATATTGCCCAACTAATCTCTGTGTTAAATACAGTCACTGGTGTGTGCCTGAAGTAAATTACTGGGCTAGGAAATGTCAGTACAGCTGATATGTCAGTACAGCTTCTTACAAAAAGATTTTGATTTGGTTCAGCCATTTGCCTTGTCTCTGAAGGAAAAGAATGGCTAGACCAAGTGGTTAAAATCTCCAAACTATGAGATTAAGGCAAATGCATTGATGGCATAAAAAGCTTCAAATTACAAAGCAATATATAGTGAGTTATCAGGTTACTTTACTACACTGAGAATCATAGTTGGGTTTTCTTTTCCAGACAAGTCTTGATAATTGTATCCTCCTTCCAAGCTGGCTGGATATGAACTGTCCTTAATCTAGTAATCAAGATGTTGAGATGTTAGCATAAGAGTGAGCCAATGTTCTTATTACCATGAAGAAATTACTTCAGGATTAGGGCAAGTACTTTCACTGTTGGGACTGTACACAAAGAAAGAGCATATCTCTTTAAAAATATGCAGGTGGGCTGATATATTTGCAAGGTATTTTTCTTATCTTGGGAATAAATGCCAGAACTTTGACAGACATGTAGGTAATATGTGGTTTTTAAAGACTATGAATGGAGGAAGGCACAGCTGAAGTGTTGCTTGTAGCAAATTCTTTTTCTGGGGACAGACCAGTCCTAGGAATCATATCCTTGAATTTTTAATGTATGGAACTAAGCTGATACACATTATCCAAATATTTTCACTAAAATGACCTCTTTTAGCCAAAATATAGTACTGCTCTAGTCCTTGGCAGCATGACAGTGAAGACAACATTAAATTCTCTCCCTTTCCTTTCTTTGTTCCAGGTTATGTATTCTTGTCTGGTTTTGTATTAGAGTCTTATAGAGTGATGTCATGGCACTAGCTAAACTTTTAATTGTCAGTGTATATTTAAGGTTTTTTCAACTGAGCTTTTGTTTTTCTGCAAATATCTTGACAGAATGTTTTCCTCTTCTCTGATAGGTAGTGTTTCTCAGTACGTGCCTACCCCCTAAATTAAATTTAATTAGAGAGTAGAGGTCAGACTGAGTGCAGGATTAAATCTTCCAATTTTAGCTGTCTACACATGTCCAGATTTTATACAGTATTGTAAATACTATGCTGATTCATTTATAAATGAGAAAATGAAATGCTGAGCTCATTTGCATTTCATAAAACCTAGCTATTGGTAGCTAGTCACCTTAATTTGATCGCTAGCTTCTAGTCTCCATTGATTCATGGGTAATCAACAACAGGAAATCTTTAGAAATCTGATTGTGTCTGAACAATGTTGAAATATTCAGAACTTTCAGATATGATCTTGTGGTTTAATTAAAACATTTCTTTACCCCTCATTCTATCATGTGATTTATGTGGCTGAGTCATTTAAAAAATGCTGTAGGTGTCTTTATAGGTTTGCAAGGTCAGAATGAATACTATCTTTCCTCTTCTTATCATCTGGCTGATAGTGATACCTCCTAGTGACAATAAAATATATTAGTCTGTTTCCATTCCAGCAGACTAGCTGATAATCCATCATAATCTAGTAGGCTCCTGGGAAATACACAGGGATTATCTGTAAAATTCTTGATAACGTTTAAACAGCCAGTTACAGTACTTAAATGTATTTATTGATTTGAATATTTTTTGTTCGACTCTTCCCAAATTATCAAGATGGTTTTGAATCCTTTCCCCACCCTTTGTGATTTTCAGTCCGACAAGGGAGGTAAAAGTCATTTACAAAATAAGAGGGCAACTTATTTAATTTCCTAGGTTACTAATGAAAATAATTAGTAACTGTTGTCCAAGACAGACAAGCAGAAAATTCCACCTTACTCATCCTCAGGAGGCAAAGAACCCTTTGATAACAGTATGGTATGGTTTTCACCCTAGTCTTGCACCCATTTATGAATGTGCATCCTACTATTTTCTCTTCGTTTTCTAACAGATATCAAGTATGGCTGTGTCACAAACTTTTTCAGGATTGCAACAGGCAATATTACTTAATTCTCTATGAACTCCCAAACTTGCCAGTCTGCCACAGAACAAAATTAAATTATATTGACGTGATTTGTTTCTGATGAGTCCATACTAGCTGGTACTGAATTTATTTCCTGTCTATGGGCACATTTTTTCTGTATATTTCCAAGGATAAAAGCAAAAGTCATAGTCTCATTCCATTTTAGCAGCAAGTACAGCTTTCTAGAATCTCATCCATTTTTCATCATTTCTTCAAAAATAACTATTTACATTTCTACTGCAAGCAAATTTTAAAGTATTTCAAGATTAATTTCGATACATCTAGTTTGTTTGATGCCATTCAACTTATGACATTATTTTATAATCTGTTCTTCTATGCTTACCACTCTGACTGCTGTCAATGGCACTACATGCCTGCATGTCACAAGAATTATATTATTTTAATTATATTTTTGTTCAATAGGTTTTAATATATTTTTCCTAGCTTAAACTTTATTTTTATTCAGTTAATATGTTTTCTTCTTTTGAGACACATTCTTATTAGTGTCACAAATCATGCAGATATGAAGTACTTGCAATGAAAATAATTCTCAATAGGAAATAAAAAATAAAATTGGATAAAAACTGATAATATAGTATCATAGAAAGAATAGAAAAAATAGATGCTCCAATGACACTTAATGTCAGAGCAAGATTTAGAAAATATTTGCTCCAGAGAATGATACTATCAGAATGGTTGTTACAGAATGCTATTCTGGGGTTTAAATACGAGGAACTGACTCCATTTAAATAATTAAGGAAATAGCCTTCAGAGACTTAAATGAATATAATAAAAGAAAATTTATATTAGAAAGACAGTGCACAATATTGGGATTTTTTCTCACCATCTGGTACATTAGTGGGATAGAAACCAGGCAAATACAGTTTTAGCTGGGAAAAAAAATATAAATGAAAGACTGTAACTGACTAAGAGCTAGGAAGCCTGAAATGACTGAAGTTATCTATACCTGCATAAGATAATGCTATACTTAAATTCTAATGCATAGACTGTTCAACACAGAGGGGAAACTAGAATTCATTGATGAAACTGAAAAGAAGGTACAGGAACTGACACATGGAAGAGTAACTGTTAAACACAAGGCAAGAAAACAGATCTTGGGAAAATTTGGAAGAAAAAAACAACAAGTGGAAGATTACACAGTGTTGAGGTGAGTGATTTTAGTAAATTGAAACAGTAAGGACTGAAAATTGCTTCTGGAATAACATGACTTAAGAGAGATTTGTCTAGGTGAAAGGATTGGCAGGGATAAGCTGTAGTTATTATAGGTGTCTATGCTCCTATACCCCAGATTTTGTTTTGGGAAAAAGCAACACATCTTCTGTGTGGAACTAAGAATTTATTGTTCATTAATGTTTTAACAGTCTAACAGTCCAAGTTACCTACTACAGAACAGTCTCATTAATTATGGAATCATAAGATAGCTCAAATTGGAGTCCTAAGTATCAGAGTCCAACTACCTGCTCCTGCACTCTTAAGAGATGGTTCTTAAAAGATGGCAAGCATTCACAAACAAAAATACTTACAAAAGCACATTCCTAGAAGATCTTACTAGCTAGCTCCTTAAGCAGTCCAAAGTCTCATCTCCCCTTATCTGTGGTCAAAGTTTTGCTGACATTTTTCTCCTATTGCCAATTGTAAATTGCTTCCTGGTATATATCTTTTTTTACTTTCTAGTGCTGTGCTCATCCCTTTAGTGTCCCTCCAAGTCCAGAAAAGGACTAAGATTGATTAAGGAACTGGAGCTTGGGCCCAAGCTCAAACCTTGCCCCTGTCCAGTCAGATCTTGAATTTATTTAAGGATGAAGACTTCATAAACCCATCTGGTAAACATATTCCCATCTTCAGCCACCTTCATTGTGTCTTTTGGTTTTGCTGTAATTGAGCTAAAGAGAAATAAAATCCAAATACACCAAATGTTGGAAAAGTGAATGATTTCTAATGAAAAACACATAATCATGTATTTTTCTTAATATAATTGGAATTTATATATGTTGATATATAGATGATGATGCTTAATTTTTCCAGATCTTTTTCACTCTGGAGTAAGAAATTAGATGGTTCTGTTACTCCAGTAGTGAGCTATAATTCAAAGTATCATAGACTTTTTTCTGTTTTAGAAATACCATGAGGAGGCAATAAGCTTTGCTTTGCAAAGCAGACACCCATCCAGCTTCTGCAGTGAAACCTCTTGGGGAAGACATAGCAATGGGATGGTATTCTCTTCCCTTTGTTAGTAAGTAAGGCAGTGTCTGTTTTCCCGTGGCCAGAGTTAGAATACAGGCAAGTGTAGGACTAAGAAGTATTCACCTACCTGTGCTTGCAGGCAAAGGTTGTATAAATCTGAATGCAAAGGACACAAAATAAATATGTTATCCTAACACCTATGCTGCTTTGAGGCACAAAGCCCCAGTTTACTGTTTGTCCCACCCACCTGGTGTGTACACAGATGTCTTTCAGGGTGGTTGTACTGAGTGCCTAAGCCCAGAGGATGCTGTGCACCTCTGGATCTCCACTTAGCAAGGCTGTCTTCACAAGCTTTCTGTATGGACCAAGGGCCATTCTGACCCTGAGGGCTCCTCTATATCGGCTGACTCCTGAACAGTATCTTAGCATAGAGATTGAAGGATTGAAAATAATTGTTATTCACATAAAATCAGATTTTTGTCAGTGTTCTTCAGGACCTTTGATAATATTTTGTGCTTCTAGGCAGTCTACTCATTTGAGCTTATCCGAGATTTTAATATTAACTAAGATATAGCATTACATTACAGAAGGTTCCTTCATCATTCCTGTTGCCACTAGACAAAATAAAGTGTTTGTCCAGTAACACAGTAACCATACAGGTGGGAAATAAAGTAGAATTTTATATGCAGCTAAAATTATGGGTGGAACTTAAGCAGTTCAGACATAATTGCCGGGGATGGAGTTTTTCCAAAATAAAGAATTTTCTCTCAGTGAAATGTCCTTTGGATCTCTAAAGATCACTTTTGCTCATGCATTTTGGTTTAAACCTTACTGGACAGATGGTATCGCCAATACAGCAAAATCCATGTAATCAGTTTAATAGCTGGTCAACAGGGAGGGCTGTACTTATGAAATTCTGTGGTGCATTTACCATGGCTGGCTGCCAGGTGCCCACCAAGATGCTCTCTCTCTCCCTTTCCTCAGAGAGATGGGGGAGAAAATAAGATGAAAAAATTCCTGGGCCGAGATAAAAGCAATTTAATAAAGAAGAGCAGAGACCATGTGTGGAAGCAGAGAAAACAAAAAATGTATATTTTCTACTTCCCATCAACAAGCAAAGCCCAGCCACTTCCTTGGATGCAGCTTCAGTATGCATAGTGGTTATTTCAGAAGACAAATACCTTAATGAATGTTTCCCTCTCCCTTTCTCTTAGATTTTATTACTGAGCAAGATGTCATATGGTATAAAATATCCCTTTCTTCAGTTTGAGTCAATTATCCTGGCTATCTTACATACCAGCTTCTTTCCAACACCAAGCCTACTGGCCTTTGACAGAAGATGGAGATTGGAAAGACAGCCTGGATGCTGTGTGTGCAATGCTCAGCAGTATCCAAAACGCTGTTGTGTTGTCAAAAATATTCTATCCACAAACACAATGCCCAACACTGTCAGGGCTGATATTAAGGACAATAAACTCTATGCCATCCAAGACCAATGAAAAAACTCAGGACTGACTTCATTTGAACAGAGAACTCTCCAAATTAAAAATATAGGGGTTTTTAAGTATAACTTGCATAATAATTCACGCTTGAAGGCCTATCATTTATGTTCTAGTGTTAGTATTCGTTTACACACTTCTACTCCCTGCCTAACGGGTATGGTTAGATAAAAGAGTTCTGTGCAGTTCTTCCATTAAGTTCAGTTTAAATGCTGTGGTGGAAACTGATAGAGACTATTCTTACTAATCCCAGAGCTTAGAATGTCTTTGTATTAAGACATTGGCTTTATTTGAGACCTAGGAAAAACAATCACTTCTAATTAGCAAAGATGACAAATTACCCTAAACTTTTCTCCTTTGCATTTGTGTGGGACCTTGCAATACAACTTAGCTCATTAGGCTGTGGAAGGCTGCTGATGCAAGTGGTCTACTGGAGGTAATTAATGGAGATTTGTTCAATAAAGTGTGACCTCAAACTTTGTCTTTAAGATTTTAGACAGCTCTAGGGACACAGAAGAGAAGCCTGTAAACAAGAATACACACATACAAACAATGCACAGCAGTTGCAATGTGGTGCCAAAAGATAGCAAGCATATCTGATGGCCTGAAATATGATCAATTCTGGCTCAGGCAGGTAGGCAGATAAGATACTTAAATTTAAAATGATAGAAATTACGAAAATTGCCCAGAATAAACTTTGCCTTATCTTTTTTCTGTTTTCAAAGCATAGTCTTGTTAATACCTAAGATTTAATCCTGAATTTAAAAAAAAAAGTGGCATTTGGTAAATATTAGGGAAAATACAGAAAATAAAATTATGCATCCATAAAAGAGCCTACAGAAATCAATAGCATTCATGGAGGAGTTATAAAGAGTCTGAGGACACATATCAGCCATTAAAGTTAGTAAATAAAATATGAGAACTACCTTAACAGATAGATATTGAACAACTGAGAAAATAAATACAGTTCAGCATTTGTTTTATTGCTATAGTGACTGATGCAACAGAGAGCAACAATAAAGTACTGTTTCCCAGTGGTAATTCTAGAATTACTCAATATTATTTCCATTTCTAATACTGCCATAAGAGAGCTATTAAGCCTATTAGATAACAATTCGTTTAATAAATCAGAAACTAAACAAGAAAGTATATTTTATTTAGAGAATATGATGAGAAAGCAGTACCAAGTCTTGCACTAGTTGGTAAGCTCTCCTATATAATAATAATAATGCTGTCACTGGAGTGGAATGAAGTTCTGTCTTGTACAATTGCTGCATGAGTACAGTATTTGAACATGTTTAGAGTTTTCTCAGGTTTAATGTCTTAGGTCCTCTACAGATCACCAAGCTGACAAGGTTAAGTTATATTAGGACATGGTCAACATTACAATTGATGACATCATATAGCCAATTTAAATAGATAAAAGAGCATTTTAGAGTTGCATTGACAGATGTTAAGATTCAACAGATGTTAAATGGAACTCAGGTATTAGATCTAAAGCTTATATCATTAAGCCTACCAGATAACTATGAGATTCAGGAGTTCTTCAGAAGTTTTAACCTGGATTTGTGCTGCAGTGTTACCTCAGCTTTGCAATGAAATGAGAAACAGAGGCTCCCCTTAGGATACACAGCCAAAATTGTAAACTAATGTAACAAATAAATTAATATTGACATTCAGAATCTTGGAGTAATTAGCAATTTAATGAAGAATTCAAGACGGGAAAGAATTACACTTATCCAGGTGAGATGTTATAAAAAGAAAAAATGATTTAAATTTGCTTTATGAAACAACAGAAAATAATGACATTTTGAAAAATGGAGATCAATGTACCTGGGATAAGTTACCTGAAACACATCCAGTTGGTAGAATTGTGTAAATCCTGAAAAGAAGAGAAGGAATAGGGAAACATAAAAGAGCGGGGATACATTGGTCTGCCTGTACCACAGGGCGAATACTAACAGCTTCAGATACATCTGTGCTTGAACTACTTTACTCCATTTAAGAAGCTCATTATTGGACTTAGATAGATAAATAAGAAAAATAATTTTCAAAGAGCTGAAGTAAGTATCAGCACTTATACTATTTGAAATATTACAATTGATTTTACATGAAATATACAAGCTTTACTGTTTATCCTGTCTGCATTTGGAATTCAGTAATTGCTTGTCACGGACCAAGGAAGCAAAAGTCTCTTAATCAATGCATAGCAAAACTTAATTGAAATTTTTACTGGTTAAACCTGCCTGTGTCTGAAATTAGAGCATCCTAGCCCCTAAAATGCACATTTAAACTTTTCTGTGCTTGAGGTTGCAACCAGAAAACTACATGATTGTTGCTAAGTATTTAACTCTAGTTAAATGGATCTTGCAACATGATGCGAGAAAAACAAAATGTTTACCGAGTGTTTTCCGGACAAATCATAGTTTCACAGACTTTTTGCACTTCCGACTAGAGGAAAATGAAAATTGTTTGACTATCTTCTTACTTTCCTAAGGCCATCTAAACCTGTTTAACATTAAAGTGTTTAACATTAAAAAAGCAATGCAATTTGGCTGAAGGAAGTCATATTATTAAAAACAACCATACCTCTCTATAGTAATCCAGACATGGAAAATCACTGTAGAGGGTACTGGATGCTTATTCCAATATTTATGTTCACATTAAAATGCTGTCCCTAATTTTGAATTTGAAGTTTTTTGGTAGAAGATTCAAGCCAACTGACTGACAGATATATTCCACCTTCTAGAAAGAACTTCAGATAGTTGCTGCGATGATACAAAAATAATTTACCAAAGTGGGTTTTAAGCAATTCTGTTGTAATACTTACACAAACACTATAAAAATAAATTTAAAATAATGTAATAAACTAAATAAGTGTACGCATATGTATTATAATATTCTCAAACAAAGAAAGGAATCCTTATATAACAAAGAAAGGAATTCTCACTATGGACAAGGTGTAAGTTCTTAATTTTTAAAAGAAATTCTGTGAGGTAGCCATGCTAACTGGAAACCTTGCACAATTTCAGTTAAATTCCTCTATTGCATCTACAAACAGGAATTTCAAAATGAATGAGAGTCTTCTGTGAAAGAGAAAATGTCTTAAATCATAATTTAAGAGGGGACTTTAATAGAGTTTAATTAGTCTCTAACACAAATCTGTAAAAATACGAATATGCAAGGAACATTTTTTTCAGGTATATGAGACCAAATTTTAGTCTCACCCTTTTATTTTGTGATTTCTTGAGTTATCTTGATTTTCTGTGCTGTCACAAGGTTACTTAAAGAGTATCAGAATGTTCCAAAAACTTTTCAACTTTTATCATTTCCATCATATTGCTGCCATTGGAAATGCCCCCTGGTTTTTGGCCTGCTTCATGTTCTCTTCCACTTGTTGTTCTGTGACTTATAAAAGTTTCATAAAAGTATATTTTTTTTATTACAACCTTCTTTATGTGTTTTTTTCTTTATTTAGGACTAGTATCTTCTGTCACTCTATAATTCCTTACAGAGTGAGGCAATGCAGCTACTACATTGTGGCGCAGTAAAAATGATTTTGTCATTTTTTTTTATAATTATATGTACTGCTGACCTGAGAGTGCAGTCTAAGCTCTGGCCTGGACTCACTTTGGCTGAAGTTAGGCTGAGCTGGTTTCAGTGTTGGCCTTGTAGCCAAGTACCCTGTAGTCCCCACTGCCTAAGCTTGAGTTGTGCTACTGCTATTGTTAAAATTAATTTATTGTTGAGCAATAACCCTTATAAATATGCTTTGCATTCTCCAGGATTATATTGAATCCACCCATTTGGTGTGTATGCAATAGCATTCTGTTAGTGGGTAACCTGGATCTATTGAGAAAAAGATTATTTTAGCCTGATTAGAAAGTTTCACCAAACTGTGACAGTGGTTTCATACCTTCACTCATTCAGTCTGATCTAATTGGCATATCCCTCTGCTTCACTGTATTGTGTCATACAGACATGTTGCAATTGTCTTGCTAAGCACAACTCATAATTTTGGTGTGACTGGATACAATTCTCTGATTTTACTTAAGAGCTTTGACCTATTTTCCCTTTTCTGCAAAGAAGATCAGTAAAACCTGACTAAATATTTGGTAAGTAGCTATATATAGATCTTTATATTTCATAGTTACTACTCAGGTGCTCTAGAAATACAAATCAAATTAAGTTCTCATAATTATAAGGGTTTTCAATGTTGGCTTTTTTGAAACTAAACAAAACAAAACAAAAACTGAAAAAACCTCAGCTGGCCTTTCAAATATTACTCATCAACCTTTTTGCTAGTTTTATTTGAATAGATTATGATTGCTTGTCCAGAGCAGAGCTGAATTATTCTCCCACTTGTTTATTACTGCAGTTACTTTGACCATGAAATTTAAAAAAAAATCACAAATTATGTGCTTCTACTAAAACAAATTTACATTGTTTTAGAGCAGATGGCTATATTAACACTTAGTGAGAAAAATTGTCTTTTAGAATTCATTTTGAATTCTGTCAGTAATCCTGAAGTGTAACATTCACAGCCATTGCTGCTTTTGCAGCACATTAAGCTTTTATGAAAGTAAAAGTTAATTACATATGATGACTAAACTCCGGGGATCATAATTAGCCAAACTGAATGGCTGCACATCAGTAATTAAATGTCATTCCACTTCATTGTACTGAGTCTTAAACCCAAACCTTAAAATGTTGTAGGTATTGAAATCTGTTGTATCCATAGGACCATTTCTTCAGAAAATTGAAATGGAACACTATACAAAATATACTAGTGAAAACCATAATTATGTGTTAGTTTCAGCATTTATGTGTTAGGTGGGTTAACCTTTTTCAGAGTTTGTCTATCAAGAAGAGATTGTACCTTGGTCACATCTTCTTCCCATGGCTTTAATGTGGGGGCAGGGAGGGGAATATTTAGATTTTGTTTTTCTTAGTACAGCACCACTTTTTTTTTTTTTTTTAACTGTCTGGCAAGGTGTGAAACATCTCTGCAACGTTACTTTAGATTGTAGAATATACAAAAATAAATGGCCACGTCAGTTCTGTATAGGCTTTGACTGATGACGTATCAGAGTGAAGATTTTATACAAAAAAAGATCATTTATCTTGAGTAAAACAAAGCACACACAGAGATGTTCTTGATATACAGAATATGTCAGATTTATATGGGAGGTAAAACTGTTTCTCTGCAATTTCACTACACTACCTGTTTGTTTTAGTTGTTGGAAAGGTTGTTTCCTTATTCTCTTCCTGAAAAGTGTGAGTAGCCAAAAAGTACAGATTATAAAACAACTTTATAGATTTAAAAACAACAACTTATCTTCTTGTGAGAAGATGAGAATATTTAACATTAATTTTCCAGTTTTCTACTTTAAAGAGTATGGAGGGTATTTTAAAGCACATAAGGAAGGGACCTGCAAATTAATTTGGGTGTTCTAAATGTCCTTTTTGACGTACCTCTGTTGATTGAGAAGGGAAACTTTTTATGCATTTTATTAGACCTAAATTCAACACCTAAACTGACGGCATAAGCACTTTTCTTACTCCCCTAACTCAGAATGCAGGCTGCAAAATTATTTGTTCTCTTTTTTTTAGCCTAAAGACGTTTAACTAATTTTTACTAAGTCCTTAAAAAATGTAAGTCACTAAAATCTTTAAAATGCTGTTCGGTATGCTCAGTGCATAAAAGATAAACTGTAATTGCTTCTGTGTAGTACATTTTGGTTTTGCTCGGCTGGATTAAGCATCCCACTACCATATGTCACCATTTCTTCTCTTCCATTCACCACCTGAGACAATACTGGCCATTGCCAGTATCAGAAGAATCCAGGTCCAGCACAAACAGATGGTCAAATTGTAGAAAAGCCAAATCTGGAGGACTTGTCGAAAGTGGATTCTTTTGGTTTTTTTTTAGTTCATAGAAATAGTCTGACATTCAAAGGTCTCATATAATTCCATAGAAATCTTAAACAGTTAAAAATACTGACGTGTATCTTAAGCAAAATCAAAATAAATGTGTTTGTATTCTCCGTATTTCTGTCTAAACTGCCTTGAAAAAGTGAACACTATGCTTGTGCTTCTAATGACCTCCTTTCTTTCTGAGATGGCAAATTTTAATTATACTATCGAAGTATAAAACTCATATACTTGTAAAATTATTTTGCTTAATAGGTCACCACTTATGAGTTATAATAGCTGTCTGTATTTCTTGGTGTGCTGTATATGTAAAGAAACACCACCAAATATCAAATGACAAAAGGCTTACTGATAAACAAAGTCACATTATTTTCCATTGCTGCAGGCTGAATAATACACATTTAGCTGATGACTTATTATTGAATAACTTTTTAAACCACAGTAATACATTTGATGAGGTTTTTTTTCTGTTCTATATTTCTGTTGTGAATGCAATATATTTCTGTATATATTAAGCAGATAGATATTCATAGCAATGTAGATAGATAATTATGTACTTTTTAGGCATGGAAAATAAAATTTAAATAGAACAATAACTTTGACCAGGCTCCATTTTTCTGGTTTTCTTTGTCCCACTGTCAAAGACAATGAACTCTGCCTAAAAGGCTGCTGAAGATATTCCTTAAGTGAATGATATGAAGACATGCCTTAAGAGTGCGACACTGATTGAGTCATGACAATTAAAACTGAGTCTCAGAAGAGGGGTACTGATACCAGGACAAGAAATAGAGGTATATTTTCCTTTCATAATAACAAAGGCATAGCTTAGTATCAGTATAAGATATCAGATTGATCAGATTTGCATACACCGTTCTGCAGAAAAGAGGCATGTCTGCATTTAGTTTTGTTGTATTGTAAGCAATCTAAAGATTATTCCACCTATACTGTCAATAACAGGTATCTGCAACAAATTGTGCCACAATTCTATACATGTTTAAATTATACCCTCAAATATCTAGCTATCAAAGTTGCATTAATTAGCAACTGCACATTTTCAATTTATGTTTATACCTCTGTAGTCATCCTGTGCTTTTTCATTCAAAGCATCTACTTGTAATTTTACTATCTCTGTTTTTCTTCAAAGATGTTGGAGATGTGTCTTCATGATTATGGTGTCATAACTATTGTTTCATCATTACAACCTAATTACACTTCTATCCTTCTTCGTGTTGAACTTAACAGAAATTGATCACAAGAAAAGACTGAAAGACATGACAGAAGAAATACCTGTTTTGATAACTGATTATGTTTATTATTGTTATTATCTATTCCTTGAATTAGTATTAGTGATATCAAAAGTATTTTATAAGAAATTACTAGGTGGCCCTAAACTCTTAAGGTTTTATGTTTAATGAGAGAAAATTACAACATCCTGTCGGCAGACCTAAATCCTGCTCATGACTCCTTAGGCCGTGGATAAGTGCATAATTCTTGGTTTAGGGAAATTGAAAGATTTTTGAATGCATGAGTTCAAGTCCTGCAGTCAATGCAAATTAAGATGATCTAAGGATTCTTGCCATTCTTAACATAAAATTTCAATATTACCTTTGCATGTCCCTTGTGCTTCTGAGAAAAACAGTAAAGACCATCAGAAAGATGAAAGATGAGCATACCCATTACTACAAAGATATATGTAGACAGAATTTAGGCATGAGTAACTGGGGGAGTAATTCTGGATAAATTCCTCTACCCCATCTAAAGTATATGTGTAATAGAGCCTTTGCTGAGCTGAACTCCATGAAATCAACCTTTAGTTTAACATTTCTGCAATATTTACTGTGTGAAGTACAGATTAAGCCACTCCAATTCTAATGTAGTCAATTCAAAATACGCGTGTGTTACAATTCAAAACCTAATGTATTTTCCTGGGTTTGAGTTAAATATTATTCTTAAAGATCTCACTTCCCCTCTTCTCCTTCCCCTTTCTCCATCCCCTATTCCTCTGTCTCTCAGTCTTTGAGAGTTTTAATCAATACTCAGTAGAGTTTTAACTACAAAGTGGAGTTTTGCAGATGCTTAAAATGGGTAGGATGTGTCCTGAGATGCTGAAACACAATGTGATGACTTGCTACAACAGTAATAGCTAAGGAACGAGGTCATTATCTGAAAGCACTGTGACTAGAATTAGCCATCTTATCCCCGAGATTTTCACACACACTAAACACAATTTTATTGTTTTCCTAGAATGTCAAGACCTCGAAGTCTCCATTCAGATATAGGTAGAAACCTAAACTGCAATGCCCCACTCAAATGGTCTCACCCTCTTAGATGCCAGAAGGTTTTTATTCTGACACTTGGAAAGATTTCTCTTATTTGAGAATGGGAAAACAAAAAAGTATCTGAATGAAACTAAAATTTAAAAAATTCAATACCTTATATGTACCTGTGGTGGAAGAATGCTTACCTTAGCTTTCTTGCTTGTAACATAGCGGCCCAATATTAGTAGAGGGGCAGGATCACCTCCCTCAACCTGCTGCCCACACTCTTTCTAATGCACCCCAGGATACCACTGCCCTTTTTGGCCTAAAGAGCACATTGCTGATTTGTGGACAACTGAAGCAAAGAAGACATTTACTAACTCTGCCTTCTCTGTATCCTCCGTCACCAGGGCACCCACATAATTCAGCAGCGGGCCCACATTCTCGCTAGTCTTCCTTTTGCTGCTGATGTACTTGAAGAAGCCCTTTTTGCTGTCCTTTGTTAAATATAATGCCAAATGGACTTCAGCTGTCCTCGACACATCCCTGCATCCCTGCATAATCAGACAACATTCTTATATTCCTCCCAAGTGGCCAAGAACTTCCTTCTGTTTGAGTTTTGCCAGAAACTCCTCACGCATGCATGCAGGTCTTCTGCCTACATTATTTGATTTCTTCCTCATAAGGAGGTGCCAATCTTCACCTTGGAGGAAGTGATTTTTGAATATTAACATTAATATTAATTAATATCTCTTGACCTCCCTTGTTTTCTAGAACCCTACACCATGGGGTTCCTCCAAGTACATCTCTGAAGAGGGAAAGACAGCTGTCCTGAAGTCCAGTGGTGTAACCCTACTTATCACCCTGCTTAGAATTCCGCATAGAATCCTGTACTTCACCATCTCATGTTCATCATGTTCACTGCAGTCAAAGCTACCCCAAACTTCCCATCCCTAAGTGCTTTCCTTCATACATTTTTTTAATCAGAAATGGAAAATAAAAAAGTCGTTCCAAACAGTAAACTTATTATTTTGGGATGGCACTGATAGTTCAATTCTTACAGAACAGTCTCTCAAGCTTAGCTTTTCACTCTTCTTTCCCCATGTGTTGTTTGCATGCCGTTATCAAATCACGTAAGAGGAAATATCCTTCCCTTCAGACAGTAGACTAATGATATGACCATAAAGTTTAACTAAAGTTTAGCCAATAGTCTGAATTTTATCATCAAAAGAATAAAAAAATTGTACTTTTATAAATAATTCTCTGTTTTCAGACAGTTATAACTCTCTCCATGTAAATTTCTGCCAGTATACAGTATCCTTTGGATTTTTCTTGTTAACTGGTCAACCTCTATCCTGATATGTAGTTTAGCAGTTGTCAGAGATAAATCAGGCACATTTGACAGATGTCATATCTAATTAGACTGTAAAACAGTTAAACGTATTCCTCTGTGATTGTCCATTAGAAACATGGTTGTGAAGAAATTACTGATTCATAAAGGGCTATCTGTAAGAAGCCACATTTTTTATATTACTTGTCCTTTTCAACTGAGAAATATTGTCTGATTTCTTTTAATGAATGAATATCCAGCTTACAAGTAGCACTATAGACCATAAAATAAAACCTACATTTAATCTTGTATATTGTACTCACTGATTCTTTTAAAGGAAACATTAAAAACAGCTTCCAAAATAAAAAAAATGAAAGCCTCTTTAAAACACCTGTTCTGACATTAGAAGAGAAACCAAACACAAAAAACATGAACATGTGCCTTAAGAAGTAAGACATGATGAGAGTAAACTTGCCCTTTTGAAAGATATTTCTTCAACAAAAGCTATTAAAATTTTACTACATTATTTCTAAAACTCTCCACGAATGAACTTTAGGTCATTCCCTGTAAAGTCCAGAAGCAAACATGGAATTATTTTGAATGAAGTAAGTTCATTGCCAAGTACAAGATCTGTCATTCTAGATTGACTAAATGCTTTCAGCTTGAAAGCAGTACTTGTGTTTTCCTTTTATTCACTATTTCAAAAGTTTGGAACTGTTTACTTTTCTGTGAAATATGAGTTGCAGAAATGAACCAAACAACTTTAATGTGGGTTGTAAACACTAATATATATAACTAAAAGGCATCAATATTGCTTTGAAGGTATTTGTGGAAAGCATTAGAAAAATTAAAGATTAATTTTCCTGATTAACCCCATGCTTTTTTAAGTTTTGAAAAAAAATATTTAAAATTTTTTTTTGGACTGCTTTTTATTTTCCCCCCTTATTTTACTTATGTAAAAAGAATTAATATGTCTAATTCAGAGGAGGTTTAACGGGTTTTGCTTCAGCTTAGACTTGGAAGTGCTGAAGCTTGTTATTAAAAAGACCTTCAGTCATTTTGATACCGAAACTCAAAATTTTGTAGTACATACATTTATAACTTATTGCATCACATAACAGCAGACATACGTAGAAATACTTAGAAAATGTGTGCATTCCCAAACTATTCAATATCAGATTCTTTAACTGAATTTAACGAATATTAGAATACTCATTTGCCGTCTAAGTAAATGAAACAGAATCTAATGTTCAGAGATTTATTTGTTTGAAAGATTGGCTAGAAAGATTGTACAGAGGTTCTGATCAAGACCTTGACTTTATGTGTTAGGTTTGTATTTCTTATGACAAATCACTTGACATGTGAAAGAAAAACTTACCTTTCTACAACGGTAATACTCTGAGAAAGTTGGACGGGCTTTGAGTAACCTGATCTAGTGGAAGGTGTCCCTGCACATAGTTAAAACAAGAAGGTCTTTAAGGTTTCTTCCAACCCAAACCATTCTATCAGTCTGTGATTCTAAAATTAGTCTATTTTAATTTCTTTTTATCCTCGTGCCAGTAAATTTTCTTGTGAAACTATCTATAATGTATATATATGAATAAAATGAGGTTTTTTTAAAAAGCATTTGTATGTCTTCCTAAGAAATATTATTTGGAGATATTTCTTTTAGTTCCTTCATATTCTGTTCTGTCATAAAAACGATTAAAAGCATAATGAGGGAGAGAACCAAAATTTAAAAAATTGAGTACTAATAAAATTAAATTTTTTATGGTGCACTTCAGGATTGATGAAAATTTGATATTTAGCCAACACTCCTTTATGTAACCTCAGTCATTGAAATTGTTAGAGAAAACAAATATTATTAAATAATTGCTAGTTAATGTTCTGAAATACTTAAATGATTGTTCGTAGAATATAATGTGTTTTTGCACTAATAGTTTTGCAGTACTTATGGAGATGTTTTTACACTTGTACTCCTTCTTTACTATGAAAAAAAGAGTAATTTATCTTGTTATTTCTCTTTTTGTGAATACATTGTTAGCATTCATTTTAAGAAGGTTGTGTTTGTGTGTCAAAACATTTGTGAAAATGCTTTTGAATTATGAAATACCATACAATCTTATCTCAGAAATAAAATCACAGCATATTAAAATATGCCTTGGCTAGGCTTTTTCAAAATCAGTTATTAGTATAGTTCAAGAGATGCACTTTAAAGATGTTTTCTTTCATATTTTGAATGTTCAGGTGAAGATAGTAGATGCTTTAAACCAGGAATTTCCTGTTGTTTTTGCATATTTAAAAAAATTTGAAACTTTATGAAATCTACAGCTTTGAATAAGGGTGAAGGAGCAAGTTGTGACCTGTCAATTCTTGTTATATCAGTTACTTATCATTAGTTGGAAAGTACATTGGATTTTCTTTTTAATGAAAATTCTCCTAGGGAGAGGAAAGCATTCTGTTCATAAATTATGGTATCTTGGACAACTAGCAAGATTCTTTCAAAACACCTGTGCTTAATTGTCTGTGATAATTTATTGAGACTCCACACTGTGGTATTCAAAATACATCAGATATTTGAGCATGCCCTTCTCTTGTGCTGTATTACTATTTTCTCCATAGTGATATTAAAATGTCGTAGTTAAAGAATGGAGCCCCATGAAGTTAAGTGCTATTTTCCTCTCTGCTGTCAATTTTACAAGTAGAATGGACCAGACCTCAGTTATCTCTTACTTGCACCTGTAAGCTCCATATTCTAGAACTAGAAAAAGACCTATCTGATATGTGCAAATATATTTTTTGTGTATGTGTGTGTGTTTGTGTGTGTGTGTATGTGATAGCATAAAGCTGAAGATTGTACTACTATTCAACACTCTACATAATTTCTGCACTTTTCGTATCTTAGAAATAGACACCTTGTATCTATATATCTATCAGGGTGCAAAAAAAGCCATTTAAATGATCACAGACAAGTTTATCTTTATTTCCAGGGCTCTGGGAGGAGTACTTCAAGTTCTGCCCTTGGAATTCCATGCAGATTATTTGTTTCCAGGACAATATTGTAAAGAATGAACTGGCATTTCTTTAGCCTTTCAGGTTTACATTTCCAGATTTGTACTTGTGGTACATATAAAAAGTCTCTCTTACTTTGTTACAAAAGTTAACCATTTCAGCTGCTGTCTTTTGTTACACTCTTAGTCCAGATAGAATCCTTTAGAATCCTAAAATCGATGATTTCAATCTGATAGTGATGGTGATAGGGGCAGGTTATGGTGTGCTGTTAACACCCAGTCTTTCACCAAAAGGAATATGATGTTCATGTTGATGTTTTTGAATTTCTCCTTCGGAGAACCACTCCAAATAGTTTTCACATGTTTTCTATCACTCCTTTAAACCTCTGCTTTTCTTCTTTGGTATCAAACTCCACTTGTATTCAAACTTACTGTATGTGGCACTTTTTATGTATGTTAGATATGATTTTGTTCCTGTAGTAAACATTTTATGCAAGCTGCTGCAATTATAAAAGTCCTTAGAAAATTGTAAAGAAGGATGAAAAACTTCCTTTTTTCTTATACATTTTTAATAAAATCTTTTACTTCATACTCTTATACATAGGTCACACAGCTAAGGAACCAAATAAGGCTTATTAAATCTTATACACTCTAAGTTTGGCACCCCAGGAATACCCAACTTTGTAGAAGCCTAACTTCACTGGGCACAGTCCCACTGAGGTGGGTGCTTGCTGGCTGGGTAGCTATAATCACTCAGAAGTATTCGGTGGCACAGCAACATTCTTATCCTGTTAAGAACTGGTTTGCCATTTGTATAGCAAATCCTTAAAGGAAACCAGAAGAGTTAGTAGAGTCCTGAAAGCATTCCGAGAGGAAGTCAAGAAGAACAAGTAGTTCCTCTAAGGAAACCCGACCATTACACAGCCAGAAATAAAAGAAATAGGAGACAAGAAAGAAAGTATTTTCTCTGTCTGTATGGTCTAATATGCTTTGACTGCTTTCACGGGGTATGTATTAATTCCTCTCTTCAAGCAGATTCCCTTGGAATGCAGAGTCCCAGTTGAGAGGTACCTGTCTGTAAAGCTATTTTGCAAAAGGTGAAGAGACTGAAATAATTATCTTTTTTGAGGAGCAATATTAGCCAAGATTAATTTCAGAAGTGAAATGAGAGGCTGAGATGCCCAATAGCTGTAGTTTCTTCGCATACCATTCTGGCTGCTTGTAAAACCAGTATACTCAAATCTCCTTGGCAGTAATACGTGACTTTAGGTGATCTGAAAAGGAATGAATAAGTCACCTGTTCTTAGACAGGAGTTTGAAGTCCAGTGAAGCATGACAGCCTTTGCCCAACAATTTTAGGTGTAAACTGGAAGAAAATGAATATAGAATTTTAATATTGAAGTTTCATTTTGATCTAGGTGCCATCCATTCAGAAAATAGAGGAATATCATATAATCCATATGGCAAAAAAACATAACTGCAGATTCCAGTGTTGAACACTCATAAAAAAAACTGTCTGTGGATGAAGCACAGAATAAGAATCATTTGTGGGAATTATTCAGCAAATAAATTCAAATAAGGGATGCATTTGAGAACATAATAATATTCTCACTGACAACTGGCAAACAGAAACAGAGGCAAAAATTGTCAGATAAATGACACATTATGAATTATTCACTCAGTTTTGCAACATGTTGTTTATACTCTGTAATCAAGTACTGTGCAGCTCATTTAATCAGTGGGACTGAGATCTGGAAAAGAAACATGGTTTCACAGCTCACTATCAAGACAGGGATGAGGATAGTTTGTAAAACATCTGGCTCCACAGCTTTAACCCTTCTGAACACTTGTTTACATAACCTGGCTCATTTTTCAAGTCCCAATGACCATTATAAAGACTATTTTTCTTATTTCAGCTGGACTGTTTTTCCCTTTGTTAAGTACTGTACTTTTGCATTTATTTGCGTTTAACTGGACATCCTTTAACATGTTACAGGAACATTTTGTCAGGGGACTTCTGTTCTCACTTAACTTACATGAAAAGAAATTCCATACATTTCTGGAGATAAATATGTTTAATGCTAACAGTGATATATCATAGGATAACTGTACATTTTTTCTTCAAATACTAATTGCATGTCAGTATCATCATTCAATGCACAGGAAGAAAGTAAGCACAGCTGAAGAGTATAGAGAAACTACATATAGTAAGGGAAAAGCAAGAAACAGACATAGGACAGAGAAGACACAAAACAAAGCTCCATAAATGTATCCAGCAAATATGACAGATGGGACTCACATACCCTTGTAAAATGACTTGAGCTTCACCTCTGTCCCTGAATGACAATCAGTCACTCCAGGGCTAAAGCCGGAATACAAATAGACCATCAAATTGCTATGAGCTGCACAGTGTGACAAATAGCATGATAAAGTAGGCACTGCAAGGAAGTTGTGCTGCTCTTCAAATATAGATAAAAATTTAAAAGGTCTGGAAAGAGGTTTTCTGCAAATATAACATCAGTTCACTTCCCATAGCAGGAATAAGAGAATTCCCGATTGAAAGTGTGTCATAGTGTGTTGTGTTGGATTAAGAAAAACATTAACAATCAAATGAGGGAGTCTTACCCACTTTCTCTGACTTACACTAAAACAGAGACCATGATTATCCTGTACTTAACCACTCGGAGATATCACAAGATGCAGAACACACCTTTTCCTATACAGACTTTTAAGTCTGATCTCACACAACATATCCTGAAGTCATCACTGTCAAAACCCCTAGTGCCGTTCAGTGAGGAATCATAGATATTCTCATGCTGGAAGAAACTAGATTTTTTAGAAGTGAAACACCTGATTTTCTCTAAATATTCTGCAATATTTTTAACTATCTCATTCGGCCATGTGTTCTGAGTCTTGAAAGTGCAGGAAAATGGATGAAAGTTTGGCTCTTAAATTAAGAGCATAAGCTTGTGCTCTAGGAACTGACAGCAGTTTATGTGTGTTGTCCTCAAGCAACAGAAACAATTTTAGTTGTCATAATTTTAATAGAATCTCAAGCTTAACAAGTGGCTTATTGTTTCCAGTTTCCACTGTGGGCAGCAGGAACTGAGATGACCAGAACATTTACTACAGAAAGGGTCTTTGATCAACAAAGAATAAATACAATAAAAAATATGGCTTATTTTCACTGAATTTTGTTGAAATGCATACTGAAATTATATTGCAGCTTTGGCTGAATAAAGATCTTTTTGCTGAGGGACTTGGGCGCCTTTGGAAGCTGTCCACTCTGGTAAGATTAAATAATTCACTTGCACAAAAAATATATTAAAACCATATCTTTATGTGTCTCTGCTTGATTTCATGACATCCACTACAGAGGAAAGCTATAGGTTCTCTTCTGTTTTACAAAATGTCCAATGAAGTTTCAGGCTAAAGGGAGGTACCAAATAAATTCAAGTTCCCAGGGGCTGAAGAAATCCTTAGAGCCTAAATTGACCATATTACCATTTCTTTGAGCTCTTATGTCCCAGTTTAAGTAATACTAAGACAAACTGTATCCCATTCTAACATTCAGTGGTGAGTTTGACATCAATCTAATATCATAAGAAATCTAAAGCAAAAAAAAGATGTCTTGAGGATATCCATTAATACTGTTGATAGAGTCTGTAACAAGTGGAACACAGTATCTGGAGTGAAAGCAAACTAGCATTGAATTATGATTTCTGTTTAGAAAGTGGTCCTGTTATAAGGCAGAAAATTCTTATTTTCTACCTATGAATTTACTTTTTTAGGAAATATTATGAAAGACAGGACTTTTATTGGGTTTGTGTGGCCAGGTTTTTGCAGGAGTGAGGGTTACAAGGGTGGCTTCTATGTCTGATAGAGCCAACACCAGCCAGGTCGAAGAGGGACCCACTGTTGGCCAAGGCTGAGCCCACCAACAGTGATAGCACCTCTGGGATAACAGACTTAAGAAGGGGCAAAAACTGCAGAACAACAGCAGCTGGGAAGAAGAGTGTGAATATGAGAGAAACAGCCCTGTAAACACCCAGTTCAGTGAAGAAAGAGGGACAGGAGGTGCTTCAGGTGGCAGAGCAGAGATTCCCCTGCAGCCTGGTGGTGAAGACCATGGTGAGGCAGGGTGTCCCCCTGCAGCCCACAGAGGCCCATGATGGAGCAGAGATCCGCCTGCAGCCTGTGGAGGAGCCCATGCTGGAGCAGGGGAAGAGTGTGAGGAGTCCTCTCTCTGTGGAGAGAGGGGCAGCAGAGACAAAGCGTGATGAACTGACCAGAGCCCCAATTCCCTGTTCCCCTGCACTGCTCAGAGGGAGGAGATAGAGAAAACTGGGAGTGAAGTTAAACTCAGGAAGAAGGAAAGAGTGGGCTGAAGGTGTTTTAAGATTTGTTTTTAGTTTTCATTATGGTTTCTCTTATGATTGACAACAGATTAATCCAATTTCCCCAAGCTGAGTCTCTTTTGCTGCTACAATAATTGGTGAGCGATCTCTCACTAATCTCTTATCCTGATCCATGAGGTTTTCAATCTATTTTCTCACCCCTGTCCAGCTGAGGAAGAAAGTGACAAAGCGAATTTGGTGGGCACCTGGCAACCAGACACAGTCAACCGACCACAGTACTCAAAAAGTACTGTGTTCTCAACAAGAGAGAAGGAGAATATAGAGAGGGATCTGTGAACATTATGAGAAACAACAGTACAATTACCAGGGTCAGCTGGGGACATATCTTTCTGTTCCTGGTCATTTTGTGAGAAGGTAATGAGCAGTCACTCAGAAACAGAAGTATTTCTCAGTGCACTACCTGTGAGGGTGTCCACATACCATGGTGAAATGTCCTGGATAAAGATGTGCTGTGAGACAAACAGCATGTGCGAATGAATCACCCAAAACTGGCTGTTTGGAGATGGTGCTTGCCCTATAAATTGTAAGGAGGTAGGGGACTAAAAATATCATCTGGTTTAAACAGTTACCAAGCAGCTGACAAGAGAATTTGAAACAAAGGAGCAATATGAAAGGAACATGAAGACCTGTAATGGAGAAGAGGCCACAGAGGGAAAACAGGGTAGTGAGGGCAACCCTGGGGCTAGAGTACCCTCCTCTGCCCCAGCGCTGCCCAACCAGGAGGGGCTGGGGAGAAGGAGGTACCTCTGTCTGCTACAGATGTTTGGGATTATTTAAAAAAGGATGTTTCAGAAGGTGTAGGTGCTCAGCATTGTGTCTCAATCTGTTATCTTACTGATATCGATACTGAAGTAGTTCAGGGATTGCTAATTATGTTGTTAGCTATTCAATAAACTGCTTCAATAATGTTTTGGTTTAAACCAAATGAACAGAGCAGTTTTTGCTTGAGACGGCCTACATCCTTTTAGACAGACAAGTCAAACATTCACTATATACTATAACATTCTAGATCTTAGGGAAAAGAAGATGAAGGCATCTGTCATATACTGTACTTCTAACTGATAAGGAAAATGACTGAAGAGAGTGTCAGAAATGCAAATTGTCTGTAGAAGGTAAGCATTCCCAAAATGTGTAAAGAACTTGGCAGAGAGCTCAGTATAACAAGGACATGTTGTTGCTCATCTATTCATTCTCTATCTTAATAGTTTTAGTTTAGAAATAGTTATAAAATTTCAATAATGAAAGGTTGTAGGACTTTTCTTAACAGCATTATTATATTATTATTTCTTTCATAGATATTTTACCTTTCAAATGATTTTCTGTGTAATAATTATTTTTATCGAAGAAAAGTGTATGATACTGTAGCGATCAGAGACCAGAGCTCAAATATCAAAGATGTTGCAATTATGATGATAATTATTTTACCAGCTGAAAACACTAGAGTAAATTTTCCACTGGGAGTAGCTTTTGGATATTTGTTTCATGATAATTTAGTCTTACATTAAAAATAAATTTAGAAGTCCAGATTATTTAATGCAAAAGTCTTGCTTTACTAGATTCAGTTAAATAATAACAACTATTTCATATGAGAAATCAAAATATAAATATCCCCATGGAACTTTCAACATTCTGCTCTTTTAAATATTCTATTTAACACTGAAGATTATTCTAACACTGTTTAGCTTAAAGAAAAAGGTGTTGGTACTCATTTCTTCACTACTCGTAATCAGGTTATGCTAAATTTATTTCTTTTAAATCAGGATTTGTTCCATTAAAATTCTAATTTATCTAAATATTGGAGTTTTACACATTTTACAGAATTAATACAAATTAAGTCATAATTTCATTTGACTATTCAGTAACATGTATTTTAGAAGATAGTATTGCTAGGGGTAACTTTAGAAAATATGGTCTCATTTTAGAGGAGACATGAATGGGAGCAGATCTTTTAAAGCTGTTTTTGTTATGTTGTTCATAAGCTTTTCAACCAAACACTCAAATATTTGTGTATCTTAATTTGGTCCTACTTGGTGAAGTTCAAAGCAATGTAGACAAGCTGTTCTTAATAGCATTTTTAAACTTTAACAAGATGTTATTTTTTTTTACTCTTAAGTGGCAACCAACAGTAAATATTTACTGCTTTAGACCTCTGAGGATGTAGAGATCCTGGAAACCAATACCCAGATGACTTAAATGGACAGTCCTAATGCCTCTTCATATTTGTTTGATGATAATTTAGATGTTGGTCAAAACCAGCAACAGCAGAAAATATCTAGTCACTCTGGGCATTTGCATTGCAAAATTCTGGTCTGCTTGAACTCTTTTAGGCTATAACAAAAATTGCTCATATTAGTAAAATAAGTGCATTTATATCCAGGTCTTCATTTTAAAACATTAACAAATAGTTCTTTCTAAATTATTAAAAATACTTTCAAAACTTAAAAGGCAGTTTGTTCACTAAGTGTTAGTGGATCAAATAAATCCTTCTTCCCCAAAACTTTTGAGTTGCCCTAGGGACCTTGAAATATTGATGTTTGGTAGTGGTTGGTTTAGCTTTCATGGAGTGGAATCATGAAACAAAAATAAAATCAGACATTGCCCAAATTTATACGTTAAAACTTGCTTTTCTACATGTTTTAAAAAATAGAGTGATTTTCTACATCAATGGCATTCCATTAATTGAGGTATTAAGGCAGGTCAACCTGGGGAAGAAAACAGTCATGTTCTGGAGCAAGCCATGTTGAAAACATGTCAGGCATTACAAGAACAAAAACTATGCAGCTTCATTTTGAAATTTCCAGAAAGATTCCTTCAGAGAAAGGCAATATAGAGTCTATTTTAACAATACTACAAGTAAGTTTAAATAATATATCCTACCTTGGCAAGCAACTGGTGGAGCTAGATGCTTAATTTTTAGATGGTGTAAATTAAGGCTGAGTTTCGTTCAGCTGTTTTATCTTGACACAGAAAATGTCTCTAAAACTGTTCTAAACAACGGTGCACTGACATTGTAGCATTGACAACTTGACAGACTTATACACCAGGCCCATAGTACGCCTTGCCACACTCAGCTTATGATTAAATACAGTACTATGCCTACATCTGTCAATGGCTGTAGGCACAGTAAATGCTCTGGTACCTAATACCATAAAATAGTAAAAACCTACACTATATAGCATAGGGCAATCCAGTGAATATTCACTGATTAATGTTTACTTCAGAGAAAATTTATGTTGGCTCTTAAATGGATTTAAGGTCTATCTGGCTGCTTATTTTCACAAAACTTATAAATTTAATTTCTTTCAGGCGTCTTTGCTGAATTTGGTAGAGATTCTTCAACAGGACTAAAGGTTTTAGGGATAGAAGTACACTTGGCTAAACACTCACAAACATTGTGCTCATATAATTTCCTCAGATGCTTAGAATAAGGAAAAAAAATCACTATTGCAGGTTTCTCCATCAATCCATTTCCAGCTATTGAAGCCAATTAAAAAAACCCAAAATAAATAACCTAAACATACAAACAAACAAACAAAAAACCGCAACAGAACCTTGGGGGGTTTTTTTAAGTTTTTTTCTCCCTCAAACTTTAAGTTTTTATTTAATTCCATTCCATGCCGCAGTATATTCTGTATCCCATGTAGGCCAAATACTTCTCCACGATATTTCATGTCTGTCAATAGACTACAGATACAAACTATCTAACGTATTCCAGCAAGTCTGAAGGATTGCTGCTTTTAGATAGGTGGTCTGTTTTTCTTTGCAGTCATGACACTCAATACAGCCATTTATGCATGAGATGAAGAAGAAGACTTAATAAATTTTTGACGGCTATATGTGGGCAAACCTTCAAAGTCTTGGAAGGAAGGAGATAAATGGTTCCAAATAAAAGCTCACAACTGTAGATGTTCTTCTGATATATTTGAACTTTCCTGCTCAGGAAAATTGGACTGTTACATTACAGGAGAACAGGATTTCTGAAAGATTTGGCTGCTAGCTTTTCATTTGATTAGAAATATTATAAAGCTATCCTTAACACCTGTAGTTCTGAAATTTCTACTGCTAGACAAAGCTGAAACTGTAATTTCAAATTAAACTGAAAATGTAATTTTTAATGAAAATATATACATATTCAAAACTAAAAAAGTGTTGGCAACCTTTGTTATTTCAAATTCTAAAGAATTTCAGAAGGGTCTTTTCTAATATTATAATCTGATTTGTTTCTGCATCAATTTATTTGACATTTTCAACTGTCAGGAGCATTTTCAAAGTCAATTCTTGATTTGTTTTAGAAATTAGAAAGAAAATATTTGATGTTGCCTTTATCTATATTTGTTTCTAGCACAAAAAGATCAGCAATGGTAACATATGACAAGATTCTAGCTAGAGACACAAATTAGTGCCACAGATAATTTTGAAAAAAATATTAATTTAAAACTGAAATATGCAGTAATAATTAAAACTGAAATTTGTATGTTCATTTAAGCTTTGCAGATTGACATATCTCGACACCATTGGACACTCCCACTATGTAAGTCAAGACTACAGCTGCAAAATTTATATATGGGAGTGAGATACATTGGGAGAGCCATGTGAGCACTTGGCATAATAAAAGCCTGTCCAGTATCTTGATCTTAGTAGTGGTGTTACTCCTTCATTTTCCCAAATATTAAACTTGTGTGAAGTAGATTTTATTTAAGGGAGAAATGCGAATCATTGGAGAAAAGAATATGTAAGTTATTTTGTTTCAACTGGAAAATATATTTAAAGCAATGCTAAGAGTGAGTTTCAAGTACAATCACTATTTTAGGCATCCCAGGGTTGTGGAAAATATTTGCCTCTAAAAGTATATAATTGCAAGAGAGTTTTTTGTTTATTTTTCTTTGGTTATGTTTATTTCTATTTTATAAGGATTTATGATAGTGCTCACATTATCTTCTGTGCATGATACTGAGGCTTCTAACCCAAGCATGGATTTACTGAGAACTGAAAAAGAACATGCCTTGTTTTGTGTGGTGCAGTACAAGTTTTGTGCCATGTGTGCAGTCCTCTACTCTTCTCCATCATGTCTATATCCACTCTTGACAGCAATAGCACTCATATAGTTATGTAAAGTCAGAAACTTTCAATATGTACAAGAATTTCTGCTTATTTTCCTTAAATTGAAATGCAGAATAAAATCTGAGCTAGTGAGTATTTCCAGTTGTTTATAACATTTTTAAAACTAAAATATCAGAGAATCAATTTTCTACGCTGGATGTCTGTTTCTGGTTGATTTGTTTTCTTACTTTTTTTTCGTGAAAAAACAACTACCTTGTGTTTGAAGACATTAATATTACTTGCATTGTTAAATAATTGCAGTTTGCACTTTTGGTCTCCAAGGTACTAAGTATGTGAGAAACTGTGATGCTGAAGTACAGATTGCATGTAAAATTTCTCTTTCAGCATGTGCAATGTGATACCTTTTTGAGTTGTTTCTGATTATTTACCATTAAAATATTTTTTCTTACTATTTTCAAGGTTTGTGTTCTGTGCAGATCACAATACAGTTTACAGGATTTATTACGAAAACTCATCCCTTATTAATTCTGTAAGATGTAGCAAGGAATATGATGGTTTCATTTTATTAAAATTTTGGTTTAAATCACATACTTTTCAGAAACAAATTTTCCACCAGCCTCGGTAATCATACTTTGATATGCATCATAAAGTTGTTTCAGAGCATACAGACTGGATGCCTTTAAAATTAATTTAAATTAATTTTTGGCTCCATTCAGGAGCTAGTACTGCATCTGTAGGACAAGAGTAAAGCTGACTGAAAGTAAATGGTGCTGAAACGTATTTGGGTTGTCAACTGCTCACCATCAACTTCTACATTGTTCAGACCTGATTCTGCAACATGCCATTTATAAACATAGGTATAATCAGTGGCTTTTGCCAACTTTGATCCATTTACAGATTAGTTCAGAAATTCTTCCTTAGGAAATGTTGCAATGAGTGTTCAATTTTACTCTTTTATTTGAAAAGTGGTATGAGAGCTTTTAATAAATGGTCAGGGTAAACTATTGTAAGAAATGAACCTTCATAAGTAATTTTTTTTTGGTCTGAGATCTTCAGTATAAAACCTCAGTATAAATAACAGTATGAACAAGGGAACTCCAAGTGTTCTTCCCTGTTAATCTTCCTCAATATTTTCTTTTCCTGGAGGCATATAATTGCTAAATTATTCTAAGGAAGGCTGACACAATCCCATTAAAACCAAAGCACCAATTAGTACCATGTCTTGATTTCTTATTGATCCCTTGCTTTTTGCCCATTTACCCAGTAAATTTCTAAAGGCATAGCTAATATCTTTTATAGCTCACACTGCAGTTGCCACAGGATAGTATTTACCAGGCAATCATAAAAATAAAAAGAAAAAAACCACTAATGACCTCTCCTCCGATAAGCATGTTGTAATAGATGCCAGGGAAAAATATTAACTGAACAAACTCATTTCCGTAGTTTCTTTCCTCTTTGTCTACCAATGTGACATGCAGAAGCTGTTAGTTATAAAGTTAACAGTATTTTTGCTGAAGCTATTCTGTGATCATTGTCTCCAGTTGATTTAGATTGTACCTGTATGTAAAGTTATTATTTGCAAGTGCTTCAGGTGCTGAAATTGTCATCTTTTCCAGCATATTATCACTGAGAATTCAATTTTTTTTTCCATCTTTGCCTCTTGAGCAGGTAAGTATGGAATACTTCCTTTGCTGTAAATCAACAGATGTTGTTTCTTGTCACTTTTTATATGCTTACTGTTTTGAGAGGGAAGGAGATAATCCCTCCTTTTCATGCTTTTACTTTCCAGTGCCTTCATACTGAACAAATGTCTCACACTGTGATAATTCCTGCTTGCTGTCAACAGCCTGCACCTGATTCTTTAAAGGATTATTAACTTCACTCAAAATATTAATTGCAAAAATCATACTATACTCATAAAGATCAGCCCTAAGAACAGAAGACTAATAATATTTTTAAAAAATCTGTTATACTTATTCTATTTCATATTCTGAAGTTGGAAACAAGGATAATAGTATGAAATGATAAATATTTTGTCACTTAGGGACTATTCTTCCACTCACTAAATCCTATAATTTCAGACTGTAAAAAATTATTTTATCAAGGTGGACTGTTGTCAGAAGTTCCTGGAATTTTGAAAAAAAAAAATCACCTTAGAAAAAGAAAGGTCTTCGCCAAGGGATAAGCTTATAAAAAAAAAAATATGGCCTTCCCTAGAAAAGACATTAACAAATTGCAGTAGCCATTCTTATCTAGGTACTCATCCATTTAAGATGGACAGTGATTCCTGCCATTGACATTTAATGTGGTGGTCTACTTTTGGATTAGACTATGTTTTTGGCTGTCACATTTTTCTTCCAGATTGAATTGCAATCAGAGAGAAAGGAAATCTGAATACATCCTGTTTGATCATTTGCTTATTTGTCTAGTTTTTTGGGTTTTGGTTTTTTTCTCTCTCCTTTTTGTTGTTTGTTGTTGTTGTTGTTTTGTTTTAACCAGGAGAACATATTATAGGGCTCTTTGCTTTGGGTAGAAAAGGGTCTTCACATTTGACAAAAACCTGATGGCTCTGCTCATTTTTACAAGTCTATGCTTCATATACCTGTAACACAGATTAATAGCTGTCCCTTGCATCCTCCCTGAAGTGATAAGAGCAGGCAACTCACTATGGTTATACTAACATTTACAATTTCTAAATTTGCATGCAGCTATTTACTACCCTGCTCCCATTGACAAGAATAAAATTCTTGTAGTTGATTTTAATGACATCAGAATTATGTTTTATATGTGGGTGCCACTGTATCTCTCCAGTACTGTTAAGAAAAAATAAGTAGCTGGTTGCTTCACAGACACTTATCTCTATATAAGCATTTCTCAGAGAAGCATTCTCCTTGCATACCTTCCATAGTCATGCCAAGACTTTCAAAGGAATGTCTTCCTCTTCTTATTCCTTCATAGGTTATGTAATAATATAATAGTAGGGATCTTAACAACATTTTAAAGTTATAAACTAAGATAAACATTCTTTTCCATACAGCATTCAAGTTTCACATTGTCACACTAAGCGTCATTTCAAATAGAAAGCATGAAACAGTGCCACAGTTTATATTATAATCTTTACATTAAAAAGTCATTTATAAAGAAGCGTCGTTATAGAAATTCTACAAAATGATGAAATTTATGTTATTTTCAGACAGATGAAATAGAAGAAAGAAGATACTAACCTGGATATTATGAATAGACAGCATATTTCATGCGTTCTTCAACACAACTAGGTGTCTAACTGAGATCACTTTGTGTTCCTTACACTGAAACAGTGTAAAGCAACATGAGTAAGATAAGAACTCTACTTGGGTTTTTTGGCATCAAAAAGCTAGTATGAAAAAGAAAATATATTCTGTGGGACAATTCTATCGGAACTCTACAATTCTATGTAGAGTACAAGACTTGAGAACTAAGATGTCAATCTGATTCCATATTTTTGAACATAGGTATGATATTGGTTGCTCTCAAATCATAAAAATCATCTCAAACTGTAACAAAAGTATTGAAATTTCCTTTCTGGCATTTTCTGCCCAGAATTTTGGAATTTATAAACTTAGCATAGCTATGAGGACATGAGAAAAACCCCAGCAAGATAAAATCATTGAGGACATATATACAACCATATTTATTTTCACAATGCTTATAGTGTTTTGTTTTTTTCATTAATCTCAACTATATTAACTTAAGAAAACTCTTACATTCATGTGGAATTTTTTTACAGTAAAGTTTTACTTGGCAATATGTAAGTTATTTAACTTTCAACAAAATGTATTATAAAGAACGCATTATTTTTTCTTTAATAATTATTTGCTCAGATTTAGAAACATTATTTTTAGGAATTGTTTGCCACTAAAAGTAATTAAAATTCTTTCAAGATTTGAATGTAACCTTTCACTTGTAGCAGAGCATTTTACTGAAATGATATCTTGAAAAAACTGTCAGTTTCATCATGAAATGAGTTCTCCAACCCAGTCCTTTTATTTTATTCAATGAAGTGTAATATGTTGTAATCATAAAATGACTGATTTTTTTCAATGAATTCTCAGCACTCACACCTGTGTATCCTTCCTAAAAAATTTCCGCTTTGATTATTCCTGAATTAGTTTTGCACATAAGTCATTACTAACAAAATTTTTAAATTATTAAGTCACAATTAGAGTTTCTTTTCAAAAACTATAAATACCTTTGAAAACTTTCAGTGTCTGTGATGAAAACTGTACCAAACTCATAATTCTTTAATTATTCCTTGACATAGATATTCCTAGTTACCTTTTTTCGGAACATTTGGAAAAACAACATATTAAGACAGAATACAACAAGTTCCAGCTCTTCCATATAATTCACAGTCCTTTCAAATGTGATGTTAGAAACATTTATGCTGTATTTGAAACAGTTTTCCAGGTTCACAGGAAGCCTTTGCCTTAGGAATTTTTTTTTGCAACAGGTTTTCATATTTTCAGGTGGATAACAGCTTTTGAGTTCCTAAAAGAAGTGTGATTAATCACTTTTTGGAAACAATTGGTTCTCAGACAGTATGCTAATAAACAATGAAATAAAGTAAATTGCAGGTGAATAAAGTTGGGTCAAAGTTATCTAGTTCAAGAAGACAAGGAGAGCCTAGCAATATTTACTGAAGCATGAAAAAAACTCCAAACAAACAAAACCCCACAACCAAAGTAGCAAGTCTTATCTTTTCCAGTTTAAAACTGAAAGTGTTTGGGGTTTTTTTACTGTTGTATACATCTCCCACACCTTTTTGACTTTTTTTTCATTAATCTTATCCTTTATTCTTTTGTGATATTACATTCTGGGCATGTGTGAATGGGAAAGAAATTCTGCAATCTTTTTATATTTCTTTCTGGAACTTGAAGCAATAAAAAAAACTTGAAAGACAAGAAAAATATAACCCCCATCATGCCTGAAATTTCTTTTTGTTGTTATTTGTATCACATTATATTGTTGTATTATATTTATACAACAATTGTTCTAGAAATTCTTTTAGGACCAGCAAATTTTATTTAGAAAATATGTATAATGTCCTTGCAACCATTGTTTTCTAAGATGGACATCTCATCTTTTCCTGTGCATGAGACCCTGCATGAATTATCTTCTATTTTGAGCCTTTTTCTAGTATGACTACAATTCCTTTGATCATGAAGGATCATTTTACCTCATGAAAATGCACATGAAATATCTGCTCTGACCCTTATTCTCATTCAGTAACAGTCACACTCCTCTTGTAAGCTATTAGTCCACAGTATAACTTCATGTCTGTGGATGAACTGAAGCTCTTTTTTCTTGTATATTGTACAATTTCTATTTCTAACTAGAAGGAAATCTTCACTTTACTACTCTCAATTAATTAAAAAAAATTTCAAAACAACCTTGAGACTTTGGCTGAATATATGCAAATAACGATGGAGAAAATATTTCCTTCTAATTATGTTTTCAATTGTTTTCATTTGTAATACATTTCAATATTTGTGTATATATACACATACAGACACTCATGTAAAGGTGTACGTATTCTTTTAAATAAATAACTGTATTCAATTTAACAAGGTTTCTCTTCATGTGCTGCCATGATATATAATAACTGTTGAGAGAATTCATTCTATCTCCTTTCTTTTTTAAACAGTAATTTAGTTAAGAGAGGTTGTGCTAATTATATCTGCACAGGCTGTTCGAGTTATACTAGGTAACAAGTCTGCAATTTATCCCTGACTAACTAACTATATTGATTTCTCCCTTTCCAGCTATAATCAGATAAATAAACCAATATACAACACTTGTTCTTATCATCTCTGCAGTTCAGCTATACTCAGCTTCATTTACTGCTTTCTGGCAAACATCCCTGCAGAATTTACCCTTTTCACATCTAACTGGCATAAGAGCTGTCTGCTCATATCTGATACATCATTTCCCCAATAGCAGAAAAGTAAAGCAAAGCGAATCCCTAATGATCACAAGCCTGCTTTGGGAGTCACATTCCACTGCTTTAGTCTTGCTTTAAATCAATGTTTGCATTGTTTTAGATTTAAACATCCTAATTTGCTGGTAATAGCAGCTGCTCTCTTAGCTTATGCATGGATAAACTTATTTACTCTTCTCTCAGCTGCAAGCAATACTGTATTTTTGAGAGACTAATTGTGAATTAATTCAAATCCTTGGATTTCACTCTGCTATTTTTGATTTCTGTTTCTCTTGGAAAGCAGGGAGCTTTGAACTACGTCTCTCCCTTAGTTACAGAGCACTCACACAACTGACAAGTACTTTATACATGAACATGTTACCAGGCCAACCTTCTGAAAAGGTAGATCTCAGATCAGTATCAAGCATGGAAATTTGTTTTAATATTTAGTCCTTTTCTGAGTGTGAGCTGGTTTGAAAGAAATTTATATTAGCTGTGTACTCTGACTCAATCAGAGTAGCACCTTCCTCTTGGAACTTTGTCACCTGAGGCAGGCAATTGAGTGAGAATGTCTAACTCTATAGCTGAGATACAGAAAACACACCTTAAATTTCCTACTTTAAATGAAGTGTATGAGAGGTGAAAACCTGGATCTTCTATATCTAGGTGAATTGTTACATATAAATGTGTTTTCTTCGCTTTAGACATTTAACTAAAGAACACACACTAGGAATAGTAAGACATTATGCAACAGTAATTCTTAAATGTCTTAAACATTTGTAGATATCTTTATCCCACAATATAAAAGATAAATGATTTTTTTAAGATAAAAGATGCTGAGATCTCCACTTTTATTTCAGATGGAATGAAAACAACTATCAAGATCTAGAATTTTTTTTTCTCAGAAATAAAACAGGTGCTATTTTCCACCCACTCATAACTACGCATTTTGCAAATGAACCAAACTTCACCCTAGGGAACACAACCATAGGAAAAGTACATGATTTATTTTTTTATTAAACTTTTTTTTTAATTTAATATTAAAACAGTATTGTTTACCAATATTCATTACACGGTGGCAAAGTGAGATTGCAATGAGTAACTGGGATGGCTTTGGAATCTCCAGTTGAGGATTTCCATCTCATAAAATCTTCAGGCTCTTCCTAAGCTTGCCTTTCTGAATTTCAGCCTTCCAGAGTTCTTTTTGTTGAGTGTTATTACAGTATCCCTGTTATCACTAATTATTTCAAGGATTTATACTCAACTTCAATTTCAGTGCAATATTTCTATTTGTACCTTTCTACCTCAGGATTTGCATTGCAGTTACACAAGATATTTAGATCTTTCTATATAATATAGGAAAAATGTCTATAAATTCAAGATCTAAATCCAAATAGAATAGAAGTAATATTGGTTTTGGGGTCTTTTTAAACATTCACATGCGACAATAATGCTTAGAACGGTAGTTTGAAATTAGCTTATGCGAGGCTCGTATACCTTTAGCTGTAACGACAAGGTGAGAGGAAGAGGTTAAGGTAACCAAAGCTACAAAATGTCCAGGGAAATATATAATGTGGATTATTTTGTGACAATGAAAAATTCACAGATTTGCATTATAGACCAATGTGAACAGTATGTGAACAGTTGCCTTGGAAGTGATATTGAAGTGAGGTATCATAGTCAGTTCTGTCAAAGTATCCTGTACAATGGGATCTAGTGGTGTTTCCAACTGGGAAGACTAATTTTTCTAAATGTAGTGATGCGTCTAAACTGTTGCATATGCCTACCATATGTTTTATGAGAGTTCTCATATCTATTATTTGTATAGGCCATAAGATGTAATGTCATGAATGTTGTGAGGATTTATTTTAAAACTTACTGTCTTTATTTAAAAATAAAAAATCCTACTATTCTCCTGTTTAACTATTTCAGTGTTAACTGAATATTGCAGCCTTGCGTTGTAGCACTTAGCAGAAATACTTTGCAAGTTGCAAGTAGCACTATCTCACATTAAAATTCAGTGTAAAATTTTCAGGATCATTTCCCTTTACAAGAATTTTGAGATTCCCTAAGCCCAAAATTCATTCATGCCTCACTCCATCAGCTTCTCTAATACAAAAATTATCCACCTGGTCTGAACTACTGTTCCTGCTGTAATTGCTAAATCGTTGACACGTGCCCCTGCACAGGATGGTAGCATGACCCCTGTACTCATTAATGGGTGTGTGCTCTGCTTTTGCAGCTGAGTTAACTAGCAGTTGCATTGCAAATCTAAAAATGTTACAGAAGGTGGCTTTTGTGTTATAATAATCTTTGCAACCCTCTGACAGCTCCTCCAACCTGGAGCTCTGAACAAGGTTTAATGTTTTAGATAAATGACTGTAACTTTCCAGAAGTATAATATGTGCTTATATGCTTAAGATCTGCCCTAGGTGTCCCAGAACACAGTAGCAAAATACCATTAAATTACAGATCAGGATTGGGCCCCTACTGCATGAAAAGGGGAAAACTGACATTGCTTTGCTCATTTGCACAGCAGTCAAATTCTGTTGACAAATGCAACAGTCCTGCAAGTGAAATGTGTCCTCTCTCTGGTCATAATGTTAATAACCTCTAGACAAAGAATAAAAGATTCTTTCTCTTTTCATACTCAGTCAAGAAATTGTTACAGATTCCTTTAAATCATTTGGGTCTTCTTTGATATAAAACAGTCCTTTGAACTCTGCCTGTTCTGTGTCAGTATTCAAGCTCCTAAGTTACTGTGATTCATGTTCCAGTATTATCTGCCTTGCTTTTATATTGGGATTATTAGTACTGCTACAGCACTCTAAAGCACAACCAAAAGACATGCTATAACTCTAATGGAATTTATGGGTTCAATATAAAAGTTACTGGATTAATTTCTTGGCTTAATGTATGAAGAAAAAATTGGTAGGTCATAAATTGTCCTCCTTGGCCCTAGAATCATGAAAATAGGGAGATTATACAGAATTTCATCCAATCATTGCCACTGCTGAAGTTTGTACATCAAGGTTAAAATAACTCTATCAATATGCTCATAGACTACAGAACAGGTTTTCAAAAGAAATTATCTTTTGCTTCAGCAATTAAAAAGGATCTGGATTTTCATAAAACCCAAGTACCCAGCTTGCCAAGTATCTCACACAATCTGGTCGCTAATTTTTGTAAACTGTTTTAAAAGTACAGTGCTATTAAAACTGATTGCAGTTTTATAGTTGTACAAACATGTTTTCTGCACTGTGTTTCTGAGAGGAACAGAAATAAATTGAGACATTCACCATGTTTACTGGTAACTTTAGAGATCTGCATTCACAGTAGATTTTTGAAAGTCAATACACAAGAATAGGCATAGTAAAGGCATGAACACCTGACTGGTTTTGGACATCATAGATAGTTTGTGCCAAATATTACCCTTGGTTTGGTATAGGTATCTCAGGGACTAACTTTACTGCAGCTTTATATGCCTGGTCAGGTGAATCATTTTCTAATTGCCCCTACACTGTGTATGTAGGAATTCAGGAAGGAAGGAAACTGATAAACAAATAAATATTTATTTCCCTGCAATATTTTATTTGTAACAATCTTATAATAATAGATAATATTTTTTTGACAAAAGTGTGGTGAGTTAATTGTCGGTACTGCTAACTCCAGGAAGTCCTGCAGTGCTCACAGGGTCTTGACACTTGGGGCAATAGCCTGTGTCTGTCTTTGCTCCTGATTTCATTTTCACTGCTGAGCAAGTCTTCCCGTGCCTATGCTTTTTGTTCAGAACGTACTGAATACCATTTTTGTACCTGTTTGAGTGCAAGGTGTCCCTGGCCATGGCAGAGGGATGGGAGGGGTGGGTTTGGAGCTTGATGATCTTTAAGGTCCTTTCAATCCAAACCATTTTATCATTCTATGATTCTGTCATTTTGTTACTGGAATGCTGTCAAGAGGAACATGATCATCTTTTGGGAGGTTCAATTATGACAGAGATGGAGACAATCAGTACTGAAAACTCAAATATTTTGCTTGGTTTTGGTGATTATATTTTCTTTAGAAACCAACTCTCCTAGAAAAATTGTTACATCTAAAACATATTTTTGGCATCTAATTCTTTAAATTATATTTGGATTATGTTTTCATTAGGTTCATTTCTTTTTATTTATAATTTTTCGTCGGATCAGAACTTAAAACAGCAACTTCAATTGATTTTCTCATTGTAGCTAATCAGCTACTGGTTCTGATGGGTTTTGCTGTCTTCCAGACATTCAGCTCATTGATTTTGAGCTTGTGCCCCAGTAAGCTCGCTCTACCACCACTCTTCCTGACCCTAAAACTACCTATATATTTTTCCAAAGCAATAGTCTACATCACTAAACAGATTGTGCAATTAAGACTGTGTCAAGGCCCTGAATGGACCAAGATGCCTTGTATCATCCCCTTTGCCTGGGAGTTGTATTTAAGCTCTAGGTCCTTGTGTGAGTGCTATTACAGCGGTACCTCTGTCCATCACTGCACCTGCTGTCCCTGAGCTGGACTCACTGACTTGCTTCCTGGCCTGACCTCAGACTTGCATGGACATGGCTGGCAACCAAAGGGCGGTTACCTGGTCTCTACCACCAAAACCTCTGCTGTTCTTGCACGCTTTTTGTGGAATAGTGTCCCTCATTGGTGGGATCACTGCCCTGCCACCCTTCTCAGTCCTCTTCCCTCTCAGTGCCGCCTGCCCTTGCTGAAGTAGTGTGCTCTGTGATGCCACACTAGGAAGTGTAATGGCTAAGGTAGGATGATATATAGTACTCTAAAATGTGCCTATTAGCAGAGTCTATGACTATTTCTGAAATGGGGAAAATGGCTTCATGAAATTCATGGTACTAGCTTAATCCTGGAGTACAGTGCAGGGGTAAATAATGTGGTACTCTTTAATAGAAGTGACTTCTGTTACTTAGTTCTGAAGTGGTTTTCTCTCAGGAAAAATATATCCAAATGTTTTTTCAATGTATTCTTGGACAATAAGTATTGTCTCTTTTCTCAGTTAAGTGTTTTGTCATTCGACTGTACACCGAATTTGGGGAGAGGGGAGAGGAAACCTGAAATAATAACAGAAATGACAAATTGTTAGTGTTAATGTGAAAAACTGCCAGACTTAACGCCAAAATTAACTGTGAGATAACACAGAAAAACATCTTCTGACATCTGACAAAGTGAATGAAACCAGTCATGTCTTAAGACACTAGTGTTGGTAAGAACATGGAGAAGTGCCTAGTTGCAGTCCCACAGTGCCCTAATAAGGTTTCAAATGAAAACAACTAACATCAAACAAAAAAATTTCTGGTACAAAACTGGTATTTATTTGCTAAAAGAATTAACATTGGAAACACTTGTTCTTAATATATAGCAATGCAAATAAGCAGTACATGTATTTAGTAGTTCATTATTCAGAGGTTCATTATTTGTAAGTTGCAAAAAATCTTCCTAGAGGCAGAATTTTCAGGAATGGAAAACAGTGTTTAGGCTCTTGGATCATAGATGGATAAACAGAGCAAAAATATACAAGTGGCTGACGGATCTTTAGGAACTGTGTTGAAAGTGGCTGTTTCAGTTTTAAACCGTCTTTTATATTTAATATGTAAATTTGAGACTGATAGTGAAAAATCTCTTTTTGGTAGATCAGTTTGCAGTAGAATAAAAATATAAGCTATTCTGTTTATTTGAGGAATCAAGATTTCTTCCTCCAGATTCTCAGTCTGTCATCTCTCTCCCGCTTGTGTAGGATTTGCAATTTCTGTCTAAAACCTGAGTTCATTAAAATGTTCACTGTAAAAATTTTCTGTTAAAGATGGACAGTTACAAGAGTGGAAAAAAAATCCTATGTTAATACAATTAAAGCTGACGAATCTTTCTGATGCTGTTTGGTAACATAAATTGATCAAGGGAAAAAGGAGGTACTACCAGTTCTAACTTTATCTCCACTAGAGGGCTTTGCTAAGACAGCTACTTCCAAAAGCTGCTGTACTTCAGATTAAATTTTTAAGTAAATTAATTAAAGTGCTAGTTAATCAGCATCCCCTCCTTTCCTCTGCTCAGAAAGTCCCAGTCTGACAGGATTTTCCTATTGTGCAGCTGAGCAAAAAGGATGAATGCCAATGTGAGGGAAGAGAGACTGTGCTCTAAAGTCAGCAATGCTCAGGCAGGGTGAGAGGCTGCTGGGTTCTGCCCCTGAAACTGGCTGGGAATTTTACAGTAAGTAGGCATTGGAAGCAAAGTAGAAAGAATTTAAAAAGAAAATGCTTGTTATCACCTTCCTTCACAGAAAGATTTTCACTTGCCATGAAATTATGCAATGTCTGTCTCTCAGGATTCATGAATTTTGAATCTCTTGCTGAAGAATATTTTACTAAGAGGGATAAAAAGTGCTACTTTTTTCCTTCCCTTTTCCAGGTCTGATATAGCTTTGTTGACAAGACACCTTCTTGAAGAATGGAGGTTGTGACTTCAGGTGGTGTAGCTGTTGTGGAATAGGAAACTCTATAGACTGGAGGGATTTGTACACCAGAGTATCTAAGTTGGGAAGACTCAACCATGAGCTGTAGGGGTGAAACTGGATAATAGGTGAAGAAACACTGAGCTCCACAGAAATCATAGAAGATCTTAGTTTCTTTATATGTAGACAGGTATGTTAGAACCGGACATTAGTTTCTACATAATTATAATATATTTTATACTGACAAAACCTGCTGTTTCCATATTATAGTACTATTATATTCTAGTGTTATTATTTGCTTGGTCATTGAACTTCACTTTATCTTATGATAGTGTAAAAGTTGGAAAGCAGAAATGTAATACTTCAAGCTTGGAATACATGCTGGAATCCACTGAATTTGTAGCTAACAGAGAAAATAGTGGTGTATTCTGAAGGAGCCATACATGCTCTCATATACTTTGGGAGATGATACAGGAAAAAGCTCGGAATTGATGTACCATGGCAAGGAAATTACTCTAGGTGCTTCAAAAGGTAATTTCTTTCCATGGGGAGATGAATTCATAGATTAAATACTGTTAAATTGAACCTCAACTCTGATAATTATTTGTGCATTATTCATCTATTCACACAGGGGTTAAGTAAAGCTATCCTGTATAAATCAAAATATTTGGACATTTTCTTGAACAGCTTTAGACAACTGCGAAGTATATATCTGCTATTTTACTTTAACGCATCAGTTTCCTCAGTCAATTCTGTAGCACTGTCTTCATGGTTTAAAATAAACCTTTTTTGTCTTTCCCCTCTGTACTATGACTAAAAGTATACAAAAGCTACACCTAAATGAGTGGGAAAAAAAATTATTAATTCTGTGGTACTTGACTGTAATGTAAACAAAGTTTATACATGAAAACTTTAAATCAATTTAGAAATGCCTGCAAAGGTTTGAATCTGATTTATTTCTCAACACAAAATAGTTTATTTTAAATGAATTGATGATGTGTTATGGTTTTGTCTTAGAAGATATAACAATACCAAGCAGATACATGAAAAGTATACATTCAGAATTGTTGTCACCAGTAGTATATGAGTGATGTTCTTCAAAGTGCATGAGTATAATTCTGGGTTCTTTGAGGTCAAGTTGATCCTAGTGAAGCTGTGATTTCATAGACACAGAAGACACATGTGTTAGATTTGTGAAGAACAGCACTAATCTTCAATATTAAAACAAAGGAATGAATATTGTTGCAACCAGTTCCTCTCTGGTTCTAGTCAACAAACACAAAACAGTTGCTAAAAGTTACAGAAAAAAATACAAAGGTCTAAACATTTTTTTGAAGCTTGGTTTCATAATGAAAGTGTCCCATCATCTTATAAGGAAACGAGATTAAATAGTTCTTTAGAAAACCTGTGAAAACAGATGACCTAATAAAGAAATATCATTATTCATATTGCTGTATCTTATTATAAGTCACTATAGTTATGAAGCAGACTGATACAGATAGTAAATTCTGGCTCATTTTCCACCTTTAAATATTTTAACATGTTGTCCAAGTTTCCTGGACAGATCTAAAATTCTCTAGCTAAACTATGAGTATATATTAACCTTTAGAGTTTATTGGCAATTTATTGGCAGTTTTCCTGGCAGCAATGATGGTGAAGGGGTACAAAATCCACTAAACCACACAGTACCTTAGGCCATTCCAATAATTTTCCTTAACCAGTAATTTTTTGAACAACTGCATGATATTGCCAGTAGGCCCACCATTCTTACTATGAAAGCAATACATTTTTAAAGTATTTTTATTGTGTGTGAATTACAGCAAAGTATGGCATTGTTTTATTGCTCTCAGAAAAAAAATAAATGCTAAAAGGGGAGACGGATACATATATAGTAAAAAAAGGCAGGAGAATATGTAGCAACAAAAGGAATAAAAAATAAGAAGTTAAGAATAGAGACAAATATAAGGTAGAGGAAAATAACCAGTAGCAGAGGTATTTAAGAAAGAGAATTACAAAGTCAAAGTAAGTCAAACTGGAATAGAGAAATATCACACATGAAAAAACAAAGGAAATTTTAAAAGGCAATGCAAACAGAAAAATAGAAAAAAATTGAAACTATCCAATTTCGGTATTTGCTAGATGGCAAAGAAATGGAAGATGGATATACACATAGAAGAATGTCTGGGGAAACAGGCATTCTTCCAACACAAATTCCAGGCAAAACACATGTTCCAGGCAGCCCCCCAAAATTTAGGGTACTTAAAGCATGTGTTTGGCAAAAAAAACCTGGAGAAAATTGTTTATTCATAATATCAACAATGGAAATAGTGTATAAACATACATGGTGAGCCACTGAATGCCTGTTGAAGTCTTAATTTTATGTTATTCATTTATTCTGTAATGTGGAAAAGCAGCGCATATTTTCTTATTTTGCTACAGGTATTGTTTTCTGAGATGGAGTAGAAATAAACTAGAAATATGTGCTGATTCTTGGAGCTATGTGATAAAGATTACCAATGGATGTTCCATGCCTGCAATAAAACCTACAGGTGTTTAATTTGAGATGCTGTTTTCCTTTTCCCCCTGACTTAGCAACCTGGGATGGAGGCTTGCAATGCTGTACAGTATGACCTGCATCACTCTTAATGAGGATTAACATCATTTCAGAAAACCTTAAGACCATCAGTAACAAAAATCTGCAAGGTCAGCTAGAAGATGTGTATTTGACTACGTGATGACTGCCTCCACTTGATTAATACAGTCAACTTAGACTATTGAGATGTAAAATGAAACAGTTTGTATACATTCTGCTTTACCCAGAGGCTATCATTTTCTAAGTCATTTCTGGCACCTAATACAACACAGAAATTGGAAAAGTTGGAGCCAACAATTTTTCATTTTGAAATGTCTTTTTTTAAAGTTGGAAGATGCGTATTTAATGGTACACCTGAAGCTAGAATATC
This sequence comes from Cephalopterus ornatus, assembly GCA_013396775.1. Lineage (NCBI taxonomy): Eukaryota > Metazoa > Chordata > Aves > Passeriformes > Cotingidae > Cephalopterus > Cephalopterus ornatus. Next base: position 28,992 of record VZRE01006270.1, on the reverse strand, counting down.
CTATTTTATGATGCAATAGTAACTAATTTATAGTGACATTTTGGATTTAGGGTACAAGAGACTACCTCTAGTTGGAAAGAAAACTTTTTATCTTGATGTAATATTGCCATAAATTGCATTGTCATGTCTAATGGTGGCTCAAAATTTCAGCATATTTAATTTGGGATGAAGTATTTGAGGCAAGTTATTAATGATTGTAATAAATGTCATATCCACTTTTAATATTAGGTGCTCTTTTGGTTAAAATTTATCTATAGTTTACAGTATTAAAGTAGATGGATCTCAGTAAAATTTTCTTTACTTTTCACTTTTCAAATTTGAGATAGCAAAATGTGATTATTAAAGAATTAGGGATACGCACAAAGGTCAGAAGCTGCTACAGTAATCTCAGTGGAATGAAAAGGTCAAAGTGCAAAAAAAGGAAAATGTGCCATTGTATTTGTGATTGCATCAATGAATACCTTCACCCTTGATACAAATAAGCCAGAGCACTGCTTTCAGACATGTAAACAATGTTTTACTTGTACTTCAGATGCGTATATTTCCAGAGAAAATCTGAGATTCTTCTTGTTTTCCAGTAGATTAGACCCAAAATGTGCAGATGAAGGAAATAGTTTTTTGTAGTTTCAAAGTATTTTATGGCTACTGCTTGGTCATCTGAGTGGTGGGAAAGGTTAAATGGAATATTCAAATATGTGAATCATCAAGTGTCACAAAATTCAAGTTAAGTACTTCTTAGAATCTAATCATAATTATGCAGTGGTGCTTTTGAGTGTATTTCCTTCAAGCAATGTTTTCTGACTTCTAATTAGAAAATTAATTCTGTCCAGTTGCTGTACAGTGATGAGCTATGCATTTTTCTGTAGTGTCCAGCTCATTCTTCTCTCCTAAGAGGTTGTTTGGGTTTTTTTTTAATTAATCTCTTTGTTTTCCTGGTACCCAGACTTCCCACTGATGGCAAAGATGCTGTTAATTATGACAAAGTGCTTTTCAATTTTAGCACATGCAATCATTAAATGCAAAATGTAGAGTATAAAATATTACTCCTGTAAAAATCAAAATATAGTGACTATCATTGGCTGTGTTTCAAAACCAATAAAAAAGTGTCAACCTACTAGAAGTTAACATGGCTATAGGAACAATAGATAAGAAAACCTATCTTTCTGTGAACTCCTATAAATTTGACAGAATGAAACAGAATAACAATATGGTATAAAGCTGTGTGATTGAAAAAAACATGGTACATGAAGATGAATGTCCATATGGGCCAGATGAGAAAATTCACTCAAGGGCATAAAGTCACCGGAGTAACAACAAAGGTAAATATTCAGATCAGGAAATTATAATGACAAAATCTATATGTTCAAATATGAAAGCAAACTAATAGAAGAAACTAATGCTTTGTGCATAAAAATAATATAAGATACTTCCAGTTAGTGGGTGTCTAGCTTCATAGTATAATGGTAAGGCATAAAAATAAATGACGAGCAGACCTAATGTTTAGGTCCTACTATTATCTATGTATATTTTGTACACACAAGTATTTATATGTTTTATACATCTATTTGTGCAAATATTTTATATTTGTAATAGGAAGTGGTTAAATACAAATGAACAACTAAATAAAATAGATGGACTTTTGAAAAGGCAGTATCAGAAACTGGGAGTTCAATAAAACATTTTTAGATTAAGATTTTTAACAGTTGTGTGGTTCGGTACTTCTTCAGTGGAGAAGACTAGCTTACTGTGGGGGAGAGCCAGAAGGCAGCTGTTGGCTGCACTTTTGTAGTCAGGGGATTCTCTGTCAAAGTAAAAGATTCATTATGCTACTCTAGCCCTTAATGCTAAGAAAACAGACTACTTACTGAAAATACATATTGTAGCAATATATTGTAACAATTTTTGTCTCTCTATTATGCTTTCAACAGTGTACTCTTATCTATGTATTGTCTTCCACAGAGTACTTTCTATCTTACTCACTAAAAAAAGTGAAAATAAAAACGAGATTTAAGTTGGACAGAAGAATACCATGTGAACAAAAATTAGGCAATATGATCATTCTTAGTTCAATATTATTGTTCTTTAAATTAACAAGGAAAACATCTGTGTATCTAACATTTTTGACAGAGCATTGAAGCTTTCTGCATACAAAATTTAGTCACATTTTAGTTATCAGAGCATTTTTTATAGGATGGGGTACATTTATTTGAACAGAATACAAAATTTCTAGAAAATATAAGCAGATTCACTTCAAAAATATACAAATAAGAGTATAAAAACAAATTTGTGATTTAGTGTGTCATGTACATCATGCAACATCAGAGATTACCTTGAGAATTAAACTTCCTTAATGTTTGCAGCTATTTTGATTTATACTAATAGGGCATCTTAACAGCATACTGAAAAGTTTGCATACATTACTACAGATAAAGATTTGTATTTAGGGGAAAGAATACTACAGTTACACAGACTAAGAAAGTGGATTTCTGACAATTAAACTGCCAAGGCCAGGGGAATACTATCCATTTCTGCTACAGGCAAAACACTGAAAGGAAGCATTTGTCAGTTTGAATAATACTTGAGGTTTGAGGAAGGCAAAAAAACTTTGCCATCAAACTTAATAAAGGACACATAGAAAAATTACCCCATTTCAAGATTTGATTTTAATGTGAATAATTATAAAATTATAATTTGGGTTTACTAGAAGAACTGGAGTTGCACTGTGCATGCTACCTTCAGGAGCTAAGAAGCACAACCAGTTGTACTGAAAAACTAGTAATGAAAAATAACCTTCTAGCCTATTTCTACACTAGCAGTGTTTACAAAGTACATTTTCAAAAGTCTGCTTGCCTCTTTACTTTCTAAGCCAGGTTCAGAATTGAATTTCTAACGGAGTAAAATCCCCAGAATTTCAGATGCCGATCAGGTGAATTGCTCTCAGAAAAATTCAGTCTCATTGCACTTTTATGGAAATCAGGTGCTGAGGGATGGGGAGAAGAACTGTATATATGTGTGCATACATATATATCAAGGTTTTTCAGCATGTCAGAAGATCCACAAGGGAAGAAGAGTATTTATGGAGCTATACCTTCACATTTTTCTTCTCAATGATTTATTAAAGCTAAAAATTCCTTTCATGTAGTGTTCTCTATACATATTGTAGAAGTAGAGATTAGGAACAGGAAACATTTATGGAGTCACTGCTTCATATTTTTTTTCCATAGGACATGACTCTTTATGGCGCATTTACCTGTGATGACAGTGTTAGGACTAAAGCCATTCTCTGCTTTTTATCAGACCAGCAAAGTGACCACTGAAGGAAACTCAGGCTAATTAAAGTGCCATGATCGATGTTCATGAGCACTGAAGGATTATTCTGGGTGTGCCGCTACCTTATACTCAAGATATGAAGGAAGAAAAGTTCCTGCAGTCATGTCTTTCTCAGGAGAATATTTAGGATCTTCTTCAGGATGCCTACTATTAATACTGTGCTTTTAGAAATAACTCTGCTAAAAACAGATTCAGGATTCTACTCCATGATCCAGGAGCCTAAATAATGTGTGTTGTAGACTTGAGCTCTTGAGCTTTCAAAGCTTTTTTTTTTTTTTGTGTATGAACCCATACCTCTGTATTACCACATTTTTTCTGAAGCATTTAAGATGCCTAGGTGTGTTTAGTAATATTAATAAATGGACTCATTTTCAGGTTCAGAGTGGATATTTATTTCTCATTCATTCCATTCATGCTGGGTTTTTTATTTTTTTCAGCTATAAGTTGCAATATTCAAGTACTATCTTAGGAATGCTCTATTCTTAAGAGTTGACTTTTACAATTCAATAGTCTTGCGGTCACGTTTTCGCTTTATGTTGTATTATCCATCTCTTCTTTGAGGCAAGTAACATTGGAGTGTGGAGTAAGGAAATTAGAAACAATTTTCCAATAAAAAAATAATTCAAGCCTTTCCTGAATTTATAGGAAGTTGTTAGATTGTGAAGAGCATTACAATTTGTTGACCAGCATAGAAAAATAACTACACATTTTTTTCAAGTTTCCCTAAGGAAACACCTGAAGGTGTGCACTCATTCTAACAACTTACAACTCTCCAATCTGTGCAGGAATCAGTGTCATACCCATCATAGTCAATGGAATTTCAGACAATACAGTCAGCTCTACCTTAGAGAGTGATTGTGCTCACTGTGGAGTATCACACATAATTGATTTCAATTTTCTATGGGTGAACATATCTGGATGCCAGAGGAAGCTGATTCATTCTAGCTGCCTTTTCAGAAGGATTCTGAACACAGTGATCCTCTGAGATATGTCCTATGAACACTGTCTTTGGCTTAGCCAGAAGAATATAGTTCTTACTCCAGTGAACTAATAGAATTTCATAGCCTGGTTTCATACAAAAATATTTTGCAGAAAAAACATGAAAGCTCCAACTTTTTTAATTTATTTATAGAAAAAGAAAGTCAAACTTTTCTACATTTCTTAGCGTTCACTTTGGATTAAAATATTTACAAAACATTTGCCATATTTTCATATCCAAAGAATTTTTATTAGTGAGACTTTTCTGAAATCCTCTCCAGTGAGTATTTTCCTATAAAATTCTCATTGACCTCTGAATCTGACAAGTCTACAATGTGATTATCAATACTACTTGATAATATCTGAGTTATATTCCAAAACAACTTTCCAAAAGAACTTATGAATCTCTGGCTATAGCAAAAAAAAAAAAAAAAAGTAAACAAATAAACAAACAAATAAACCAACAGCCAACCAGACAAACAAAGTCTTGCAGGTTTTTTTAAATTCATAGTAAAGGAATGTTTGGATAAATTGACAAGGAATGAAAGGCAGGATAAAGCTTGAATGCTAATGTATGTCACTTGTATTAAAAGCTGTATGGAGGCAAAGACTTATGGCAGATGGTAAGGTTTTAATTGGATCTTGATCAGAAAATACAAATACTGAGCATCTGTGGTCCAGTCACTAGTTATATAATTGTCAGTGAACTGGACATCTAAAATAAAACCACAAATCAACACCGGCCGTTTTACTTTTGAAAATAACTTTTCTTTTATCAGAATGGACTCATCTATAAACTGTGCTTCTTGACATAGGTTTTTATCTTTATAATATATACCTCATTTAAAGGTGCCATGGTGTAGCACCAGATGGCAACTAAGCCCCACACAGACACTCGCTCACTCCCCCAAAGTAGGATGGAGGAAAGAATCCAGAGTAAAAGTGAGAAAACTCATGGGTGGAGATAAGGACATTCATCACTTCCCATGGGCAGGCAGGTGTTCAGCCCTTCAGGAAAGAAGGTCTCCATCACATGTAACAGTGACTTGAAAAGACAGATGTCATCACCAGAACATTCCCCCCCGCTTCCTTCTTCTTCCCCAGATTTGTAAGCCATATTGCATGGAATATCCATTGGGTCAGTTGGATTCAGGTGTCCTGGTTGTGCCCCCTCCCAGCTTCTTGTACCTCTCCAGCCTAGTCACTAGTGAAGTGGCGTGAGGAGCAGAAAACTCCTTGACACTGTGAAAGCACTGCTCACTAATAGCTAAAAGAGTTATTAACACAGTTTTCAGCACAAATCCAAAGCATACACCCATACTAGTTACTATGTAGAAAATGAATCCTATCCCAGACAAAATCAGTACACGTAAATATCTTGTATGGCAAACTTATTAATATAATAAGTTGTAAGTCCGCATGGACTGAGACACCAGTATGGTGTATAACAGAAACTCCCTGACACCAAGGTGGCGTGTAACAGAATCTCCTTATTGGGAGAGAACAAAGGCTTAAGTAGTCAATTCAAATCGTGACACGTCACAGCACGTGACCCTCTTAACCAGTCACAGTGGGGCTCTTCACTGCCCATGAGTGACAGAGTCCCCAGGACTCCATATCCTCTAATGCCCTATTGGCATCCTTCTGTAATGTCAACTGCACATCTTGTATTATCCTTTGCAGTAAATTGGCAGTAAATATGATTTAAGGTGTACCTTTCTCTTTAAAATGCAGATTCCTTTTAGAGTTATCTCAAATACCTGATTGAGATGGCAGATTAGATCTTATCATTTAAAATTTCCTAAGGACCAATTAAAAAAATCCTCTTCTGAAAACTACGTATTCAGTATGTCATTTCATGAGACAGACACGATTTTAATGTTAGCTTTGCACTGGAGCTCAATTTCAAGAAAATATATAAAAATTGCTGCCTGAATAGCATGATTTAGGCTGAGACTTTTCTTTCTTCTTACATATGCGAATACCAGAACATACAACCTTACATATTTGCCTGAAATGTAAGACTCGTGTGCTTATCTTCGAAAAATGTTCCTACTTCTTCACTAATATTGGTACTTTTTAAACTGTATTATTAAGATACAAAATCTTTTTATTAAAATGTCAATAATTTCACTGGTAGGCAGCAGCAGAAGCCAGACTATCCTGTAAGTTGGAAAAGCCATGAGTGATCTCAACCGTGGCTGTGCCTTCACTGACAGGTGCTGTTTTATAGATACTCAGCAATTCAGTGGAGCCAAGGTGGTGAAGACAGGGTTCAGCAGTAAAGGAGGGATGGATGGAGGAACAGGAGAAGAGAGGAAAGTAGCAGAGAGGTAAAATAGCAAACTAGCCAGGAGAAATAGAAGTTTACCCATAAATTATGACTAGTGTCAAGAAATAGAGATTACTGTGATGATGACTGTAGTGGGATGAGTAGGGTGGTGATTACATGGAAGAAGACTATCCAAAAAATTTATAAAGTCATAAAATACTGACTCAGAACAAGGAAATGAACAGATTAAGACCAGATACAAACGGAAAGTTGTCTGTTGTTGTTAATAAAATGTGGAAAATGACATTTCCCTGAAATGCAAGTATGCATAGGACTTTAGATGTGATGCCTTTAAATGTGAAGCTGTTAAAAATAAGACTGTCTCTTCTAGTAAACTGTGTTTTGCTGTCATGTCCTCTGGGAAATGATAGAGCAGAATTCAGCCATCAGTTGGGACACGTGGCTTTCATTTAAATTGTAGAGGCTATGCAAATGATCATTAATTGCTCTCTGGAGACCAGTGTGCCCCCTTTTTGATCTATGAATTTATCCTGTTCATTCTTCTGAGATTACAAAGACATTGGAGGAACTGCACAGCATGCAATTTGAACAAAGGTTTTGAAAGAGAAGACGCATAGGAATGTAAAGAGTCTCACAAATTTCAGTCTCTCTGTTTTTTATATATGGATATGTAATACAGCTTGAGGAAAGGTTATGCAATGTTTTTAACTGCACAACAGAAAAATTGCTTTTGATTAAATGTTTTTTTATTTACACTAAAAAAGTGTTTATAAGCCATTATTTCTCAGTTGATATTCACAGTAATGTAAAAATGTAAATGTAAATGTAAAACATTTTTCTGAATCTTAAACCTCTTACTAACATTTTCAAAAATAGATCATGCTTCAATTGTTCTCCAAAGCATTTCAATGATTGAAAGCCACAGGCAAGAAACAATAGTTTACACAAAGTGCTATAAACATTAGGAGTCTATTTGGTAACCTCAGAGTACAAAATAAGTTTAGAATTTCGCATTCTCCTCCAAAGTTAAAACCACTTAGGAAGTAGGTGTGGCAGGAAATTTTAAATCTATTAAGCTACATAAAAATGCTAACCTTTCTTTCTGTTTTCAAATGTACAATTAAGACTGCATTATTCAGAGTTTTATTATTTGTTCTTTCTATGTCTGTCCATTGTTAAAATACATCCACTAGCTTTTCTTCTATATCAAAAATGTCATGTGCGGTACTCTACTGTCCAAAGCATAGGCAGTCTATCCATGGTGATCTGTAAAACAACAGAAAAGACATTATCTTGCCCCTGTAGATACAAATATATCAACCAAATTATTGATTTATACTTTAACAGCTTATTGCCTTTCTCTCAGATACAAAGAATTTAACTTTCAAAACAGTCAGCCTTTAAAATGAATGCACCTTCACAGCTGCAAGTGTAAAATAATTATGAAAATACTACTACCCCCAAGGAAAAAGACAGTGACTTAGCACATGATCACGTAATTTAATTACCCCCTCAGCTTCATTATCATTCTAAAAATACATCTCTTGTAAGAAATGCTCTGGAATTGAAAAAATCTGGAAATTAGAATAAAAATTCTTCTCTCTTAAAGAAGATAGGAAACATGCTGGTACACAAGAAGAAATTTAACTGAAGCATTAAACTTGTAAATGTTTATTTACATTTCTCAGTTCACGTTAATGTAATAGATCCTCAACTGGTGTAAACTGATCCAATCTCATTAAAGACAACAGAAATATATTCATTTAAGTGTGCCTAGAATCTGTCCTGAGGGCTTTTTTCTCTTGAATCGTCTATTCACGGAGCTGTAAATAACACTTTATTAATAATAACAAGGAATAGATTTCACCAACAATTTCAGTCATCTACAATTTTGATAGGTCATTTCTGAAACTTACATTCTTTGAAGAAACAGAGACATAGCTCCTATGGCCATTTTCCTATTTGGTCTATTCCTTAGGAAATTCCAATTAAACAAACATTCTGACTTTCCTTATCCTTCATGTGCTCTCACAAATTAGAAAAAAATGTCCGTCACGAAGATAACCTTCAAGCATATATTTCATCTGCATGTTGTAATTTTTATTGTGATGACTCGCTTCAGTGACTCTAAGACACAAATGCTGGACAAAGAATTTACCGGACACATTAAGGCAATCGTTTTGGCATGATTGTTCCTGTCCCTTTCCCTTTTAAATACGAGAACTAGGGGTTTCGTTTTGGTTTTGCGTGTGTATTTTTCTATTAACCCTGCCAAGCCTGACAGTACAACTAAAAGATGGATCAGTGCAGGTTACCTATAAACCAGAAAAGAGGAAAATAAAAGCATCTAATAGAGAACTCTTGCAGGAGCTGTGCTCGGAAGAAGAGCAGAAGTTGCTGAAGTTATATTCACCTCTCAAGGGTAGCTGAAACCTGGCGTCTTCCTGGTGGTATCATGACAGTGTGTGCCAGGGTTGACATTCCTTCTAGCTGGTGATGTAAGTCCGGGAATGTAATTTAATGTCAGCACATTTCATGCTTGCCAATGCAGCTTCTTTTCTCACCTAATTCGGTAATCACATGCACACTCTTTATGCACTGGCTCTCCACCAGCTTTTCTGTACTGTGAACAGCCTGGCAGATGTTGTCAAAAAACCACAATTTCAGGTAGAGCAGAAACAATTGAGTACATGTAACTGCTAAACGTGGTTTAGAGAAATAAAAGAAAAGAAAGGAAAAGGAAAGCAAATGACTCTGAGATTAGCTCAGTTGGTCAGAGCAGTGCTAATAATGCCAAGGCCACTGTACAGACCATTGTCTAAAGAGTTGGACTCAGTGATCCTTGTGGGTCCCTTCCAAATCAAAATATTCTGAGAAAGAGAAAGGGAACTAAAGAAAGAAATCTTATGTTTACACAAAGTATTGTTCTGTATTAAGATGTCAAATTACTCATGCAGAACCAAGCTCTGAAGGTTGTAAAAACATACTTCACGATGAACACTAGTAACTAACTAAATAAATTAGAAAAATATGCAAAATTATGATAATATCATTAAGAGTTCCAAACATTTTTCAAAAAGCAGATATGACAAACATTTATTTAATGAATCAATTTGTCTCTGAGAGCTTAAAGAATAGAAGATCCTTTAACAAATATACATACATGGAGTGATTTAACATTCTAAATGTCAGAGAAATCTGAACTTTGACCTTCATCTGGTTTAGAAACTGATCACTGAAACAAACAAGAATCTCTCAAAAAGGTAGTTTGCATAGAAAACTTCAGTAGAAAGATATATATATGGTATCCATGGCTCCTAATTTCATTTTTTTTTTAAACCTTTACACAAATTAGGAAACACTGTAGTACACAAATAAAGATTTTCACAGTCTGCTGTGCATGTTATTTGACAGATCCCATTTATGAGTTCTCTCTAACCTAAAACTAGCTATAGTGCAGGTAAATTTAAAATCAAAATGCTGGGCACTTCTTTTCAATGGAGACAGGAAAGGGAAGAGATTTGCTTCTTGGCCTTTCCTAGCAAAGAGGAAAGCCTGAGTTTGGGGTGGGTTTTTTTGTGGGGTTTTTTTTGTTTGTTTGTTTTGTTTGTTGGGGTTTTTGTTTGTTGGTTTGGTTTGGTTTGGGGGTTTTTTGTTGTTGTTTTTGGGGGGGAGTTGTTTTTTGGGGGTTTTTTAGTGAGTTTCTTGCTTTGCTTTGTTTGTTGTTTTTTTTTTTTTTAAACAAGTCTTAATAACAATGTTGAAATAGACAAAATTGTTATCATTTGGATAGAATCACAGAATCACAAGTCCAACTCAGCCCTGCACAGGGACCATCCCCAAGAGTCACACACCATTTGCCTCAGAGTATCATCCAGATGCTTGAACTCTGTCAGGCTTGGTTCTGTGACACTTCCCTGGGGAGCCTGTTCCAGTGCCCAACCACCCTCTGTGTGAAGAACCTTTTCATAATATCCAACCTAAACCTCTCCTGACACAACTTCAGGCCATTCCCTTGAGTTCTGTGACTGGTCAGCACACAGAGGGGATCAGTGCCTGTCCTTCCTCTTGCCCTCACTAGAAAGTTGTAACTGCAATGGGGTCTCCCCTCAGTCTTTTCTTCTCCAGGCTGAACAGACCAAGTGACCTGAGTTCCTCTTCATACGGCTTCCCCTCAAGGCCCTTCATCATCTTCGTTGCCCTTCTTTGGACACTCTCTAATAGCTTAATATCTTTCTTATATTGCAGCAATCAAACCCCCATACAGTAAGAATCCCCCACCTACATCACAGTAATACCCACATCTCCATTCAAAGTTTTCCACTATTCTTCCTTCACAATAGAGTAAAAATTCAAGGAAATTAAAGGCCAAATTAAAAAAAGTATAATTTTGCTGAGGCTTATAAACCTCACATTCTCAATATCTATTGGCTGCAGAAGTAGACATGAACAGAGTTCTCATTTTCTCTGACTCTTTAAGAGTGTTTCTTTTGCCTTTCTCTCAATTTTGGTTACATTTGTCATCCAAGCAGAAATGAGCATTGCCTCCTCAGCCAAAAAGTCTACTGAAAAATCTTATAATTAGGCTGTAGCCTACCTGGAAAGAATATACAATAGGTAACTGGATGGTGACCATTTCTAATTCTGTAATTTATACAACTTAAGCATATACGCATTATTTTAAATGCAGCTTTGTAACTTGATAAAATAAAGGAAGTTACCACTGTAGTGTATCTCCGTTGTTGATTTTAGTGACATATCTCAGATGATCATGTTAATAAGTTTAATTTTTAGGACAGGGCCAGTATCCCTGGAGAAAGAAGTGATTATGATCACTTGTACTGTACATGCTGGTAGCAGAAAATAACTGTATTTAGTAGTGTTACATGTTTTAAAATTCTGAGCTGAATTATTCTGTTTGGGGCACTTGACAGTAAAGGGGAATGTAACATTTTATAGTATATGTTTAATAATCTATATTTGGATTACTGCTAATAGTAGCAAAAGATACCAGAAAATAAAAACTAAGTATAAGGAGAAAAAAAACTTGATACATTCCTTGAAGGAAAAAAAAAAAACCAAGCTGTTTGGGACATGAAGCATTGAAGCACTAATGTACCTTTTCATCTGATGTAATTTCTGCAGAGGTCTGGTGTGACCACTCATTATTTTTGACATTACTAATAAATAACTTCTACATATTCAGTAATCAACTCCTAGAGTTCTAAATTTATTGTCTGCTTACTATCCAACAGGTAAAAATGACATCTAGGAGTTTTCTTGAGACTTCAGGAATGTTGGCAACATAAACAGCTTTTCCAGAAAGCAATTACATGCCAAGGTGGATTTTAGTTCTAAACACTCATTTTAATTAATATTTCCACATTTCAAGAACTCAACAAAATACTAATGAATTTTTAAGCCATGAAACTCCTCCTACATTTCATGATGCATTACAAAGATTTAAACATCTCACTCAACAGCATTTTGCTTTATAGGAAAAGTTTCCTTTTTAAAATCTTTATGAAAATACAAGTTAAAATTTCTGTTTTAATGTAGAGATTTATTTTTTCACCTCAGGCATCACCTTCATTAAAAAAGATTATCTGTATTCCCAGGTGCATGTCTGTTTTTTTTGATCTCTAGTATCATAGAAAAGATGGTATAATTTAAAAAACTGAGTTCTGCACTACAAAAACAGTAAGATGATCTTAATTAATTTCCTTCCTTACAATTTAAGAAGATAAATTCTACTTTATTATAAAGTATTTATGTGTGTAGGTAAGGCATATATTTCAATATATTCAATAATTTTGGAGGATATCCAGGGAACTCATTAAAGGCCATGACCTTAAGTAAACTTTATTTAGCCTAGAGGTTACTCAAAAAATGCAGTGTTTTTCAGAAGTGTTGGTACAACTGCAGAATACTAAATACTTTTTGAAAAAATATTTCTTACTAAAATAGTTCAAAATGAAATTCACCTCTGTTTTTATTGCAGATACTTTTAATTCACTGGTGAAGGAGATACAATGAGTCTGCAGAGACTGTCCCTCTCTGCTTTTGCACTACAAGGTGTGGCCCCACCTTGTATACTTGCAGTTTTGGTCACTGCAATATAAGAAAAATATTAAGCCATTGGAGAGAAAAAAAAGAGGGCAATAAAAATGGTGTAGAGCTTTGAGGGGAAGCCACATGAGGAGCAGCTGAGGTCACTTGATCTGTTCAGCCTGGAGAAGAGGAGACTGAGGGGTGACCTCATTGCAGTTACAACTTTCCCATGAGGGGAAAAGGAGGGGCAGGCACGGATCTCTTCTCTGTGGTGACCAGTGACAGGACCCGAGGGAATGGCCTGAAGTTGTGTCAGGGGAGGTTTAGGTTGGATATTAGAAAAAGGTTCTTCACTTCAGAGGGTGGTTGGGCACTGGAACAGGCTCCCCAGGGAAGTGGCCTGGTAGAGTTCAAGAAGCATTTGGACAATACTCTCAGGCACATGGTGTGACTCTTGGGGATGGTCCTGTGCAGAGTCAAGAGTCGAACTCAATGATCCTTGTGGGTCCATTCCAACTCAGCAGATTCTGTTGTTATATCAGGCTGAAATCCACTGCTCTGTGTGCAATTACTGCCATTTACACACTTATGAAATCACCAAGATATAAAGGAATGATATGATGAAAAGGAAAGCTTTAAGAAGGAATCAGATTTGGGGGAGTTTGAAGTTGAAGAACTGAGAAGTCAGATGTTGTCTACTCCTAAAAATTGATCTAGTAAACCCCATGGTATTTACTAGAGTCACATCATGTAATGTTTTGTAAGAGTCCTGTAACAAAATAGCCTGAATATCTTCTGTCTTGTTTTTTTCTCTATTTTCACTATTTGATGCGTAAAAGATCTATTTAAAATAATGGGTTTTCAAGCTAATGGTTTTGTCATGCGTTTTTATTATTTATTTTTTTTAAGAAATGTAGCTGGAAATGAGGAAGACTTATTCCTATGCTAAAAGTTAAGAACCAGTTAATTTGTCAATCCATTATTCAAATCTGTGGTTCTATGCAATCATTCAGCTATGATGCTGACCAAAACAAGACCATGTTTCTGGCTGTGAGAATAGAGTGACAGAAACCTTTTTAAAGGAGATTAACAGAGAACAGGCAATGAAAAAATCAGATTTGCATAACAGAGAGATTTTCTCTTCTCATTTTTGTTTTTTGTTTTCCTACCTTTCTGGTTTTTTTCTTTAAGAAACTCAGTATTAAGGTCTCCTCTAAAAACAGAAGGAAACAGGACAGTAAACGCACCTCACCAACATATATTGAGTGCATCATGTTTGAACTTGTTCTTCCTTCCTGTATTAAAACTTTCTCTAGGTCATAAAATATTTTTTATTTTCACAGGAATTTTCATACCTATTAATGATTATTTTAGTATATGACCAATCTGAGGTAATTTCCCTCATTTTGTATATCTATTATCTATCCATGTTATAGTCATCATTCCTGATTGTTTAAATAATTTGTCATATCAAGTCCTCTGCTGTCATTTTATATCAACCAAGAAAAAGCAGACCTCGGCAACAGCAGCTTCTTATTCCATTTAAATACCACCACCCCATCAAAGAAGGGTCTTCAATGGTTTTGAAACCATCACAGACAGTTCTTATAAATGATATGGATATTATGTGTGGGTAAATTTTACTGAAATGGAAGGAATAAAGTAGTTCCCATGTGAGTGAAGGTAGAAAAAGAATGCTGAATCCCTTCTTTTCTGAAACATGCAGATTTGAAATATTATTAGAAACATCTTTATATATTGTACAAACAGTAGCCCAGTGCAGTATTGCGGAGGCATACTTGGGAGAAAGGAAGTGTCATATACCTAACTGTTTATTGAATTCCACATTTTTGTATGAATTTCTCAGTGGACTATCACAAAACTTCAGTAAGGTAAGAAATTCTCTTTTACTATTTAGAGTCCAAAGCATAAAAAAACAACCTTTTCAGCATAGATTTATGTTGAAATCATCATGAACATTCTCATCTCAGATATCTCCATTAGAAAATTTTGTGGATTTTTTTATCAGTTATGCAGGTGATCTCTCCACAGTAAATCCAAAAGTCCAAGGAAAAACAATGGAAGCTGGTAGGATTTCTTGCCGTGACTCAAGGACAATGTCCTGGTGAGATATATAAAGAATTAGATTTATTCTCTCTACTTACCAGGATTCAAAAATTTTCTGGATTTTACTTTTTAATACAAAATTTACCACTTCTTATTTAAGAAATATGTTGTTAGTTTTGGAGACTCTGGAAAGTTTTAAATAATCTACCATTTGTTTTCTGTGCTTAAAATTTCAGATGCTCAAGTTCAGCAACAGGCAATTTTGCAGATTTAACAAAACCACATTACTGTTTGACATCCTTGATGAACACTAGTACTTTTAAGCTGCAAGGGCAATAACAGAAACTTTATACTGAAAAATCCTTGGTGTCAAACATTTTTAAACTTTTGAAACAATATTTATACGCTGTTTCATATTTCATGCCTATATTTACTGACTTCACATATATGGGCAGTTATTAACCACCGCACTGTAAGGCACTGAAACAGCTGATTGATAACACACACAAATGACTCTCTGATAGCAAATACCATGCATTTTGTTTTGCATCTTGTCAAGGATACTCATGAGAGTAGACAAGGAATGCTAAAAATTATTTTTATGTCAAGAAGAGAGGGAGGGTAAGAAAGATCTATTTTATTTTTTAAGGCCACAATTTATCCATGTAAAAATTCTTGCAGAGGAGACCATATTTAATGTGCCTTGCTTTTTTTTTCTTAATGTTACTTTGATCAGTTCAATTTAGATACTCCTGTTAAACATATCTGACAGAAATATTCCATACCTGATAAGAAATAATACACAATTGTCTATACTAAGTTGAATATGTTTATGCTCCCCATGTTACCTTTTTCCATAGGAGGAAAGTAGTATGGACATTCATAATCTGTCCAAGGAGAGAAAGTGATGGACCACACACTGCTCTTGTATGCTATGATGATGACAGATGTTCAAAGTAAGGGTGAAAGCAGCTCCACTGTCCTTCCTCAAGTAAGCAGTCTCTGGATGTTGTTAGTATTACTGAATATGTTCAGGGCTTGTGAGAATGAAGTAAAAAAAAAAAAAAGAAATTTAATTAAGACTTCTTTTCCTAGGCCTGGCTCTGCTTCCTCCAGTCAAGTTGCTCCTCTATTACCTCTGTAAAAAGGCTGTGTGGTTCAGACAAAACTGGCTGCTTCTGAAGTCAAGTCCTTGTACTCTTGGTGATTCAGAAGAGCGTCAGTGCAGGCTTAACTTTAGTTTTAACTAATATTCTTCATAAAACAGATATAACTGAATTAATACTACAATTACCTTTTCATCTTTTATGTATTTCTTATAATAAATGTCTCATAAATGACTATTGCTGTTAAAACTTACTTTTCCTTTTTCAGACCAGTTTAAGATAAACCTTCTGTTCTTTGTGCAACGTGCATTGACTTATGCCTCCCGTTCTATTTCAGGAGATTTTAACAGGCTAGGAGACTGTAGCAATTTTCTACTGCAACTTTTATTATCAGAATTTGCATATCCTTTTTTGCTGACCTGTGAAATCACCATTCCAATTTGAAGTGAGCTATAGTTCCCAGGCATGAAGAATAATTATGAGGCCTAGATAATACCAGCCATCAGATCACCTTTCTTTCCCTATATTGCTTCAAACATAGCCCTGCCCTGAAACTAAGTTCTTGGAGAGAAATACCTTTTTGCATAAATGATTCTAAAAATGCAGTCTTTTACTGGTTGGCATCAGAGTAATGTAGGAACATTAATATGTTTTGAGATGAAGCAGTACAGAACACATGGCACAGCTGATGGAAGAAAGGCTTCAGAACATGATACAGAAGAGCTATCACACAGCAATCCCAGCTGTTCGTGAGCCAGTCTTGCAGCCAAGGAGGCCAGTGATATCCTGGGGTGCATTAGGAAGAGCTTTGGCAGCACGTCAGTGGAGGTGATCCTGCTCCTGTGCTCAGTCCTAGTGAGGCCACATCTGGAGTACTGTGTCTAGTTCTGAGCTCCTAAGTACAGCTGACACATGGAGATCCTGAAGTAGGTCCATCAAAGGACAAAAAAGATGACTAAAAGACTGGAGAAGCTCTGTTATGAGGAAATGCTGAGGGAGCTGTTTAGCCTTGAGAGGAGATGACTGAAAGGGAACTTTTTCAAGGTCTATAAATATCTGAAGGTTGGGTGTCAAGAGGATGGAGCCAGGCTCTTCTCAGTGGTGCCAAAAAATAAGACAAGAGGCAATGGGCAGAGACTGATGCGCAGGAAGTTCCACCTGAATATGAAGAAGAACTTCTTTATGGTGCAGGTGACCATGCACTGGAACAGGTTGCCCAGAGAGGTTGCGGAGTCTCCCTCACTGGAGAGCTTCAAGAACTGTATGGATGCAACTCTGTACAATGTGCTCTAGGATGGAGCTGCCTGAGCAGGGATGTTGGAATAGATGACCACTCTGTGGTCCCTTCTGACCTTACCCATTCTGTGTCCATGGGTGTCTGAATCTGTGGGATGTGTGCTCAGCTTCACCGCTAGTTGAACCTGTACACAGCAAAGTGGCAGTCATGTCCCTCAGTATGGACAAAGACCCTGGCTCCCCAGACTGGGCTCCAATACTTGGGAACAGGGATGGCCCAGAACTGCTGTAATAGAAGGCTGCTTTTAACACCTCTATTTCAAATCACAAGTTAAATCATCAGTTAAATCAGAGTCTATAAAGAAATCATATGACTATTTTTGTTTGTGAAAATAATAAGCATAGCAAGGTTTTAACAGCACATTCAGAAGTAGAAAGATTAACAACAAAACATAACTCATGTAAGTCAACACTTATATAGATCTAAAATATCTCTTTTTCAGCCCAATACATTTGTCTGTCCTTAAGAGTATTTGATTCCCCTCTTAAGGGGTTTTGAATAATTAGGTTCAGCTGAATGTAATTAACTTCCAGCTGGTAGTGCTTATCTAAGTTGCACTGAATAGTGATGAATTCTGTAAAACAAGTGGAACAAGCCCACCTTTTTATTGTCATTTTTGCCTGCTCATTTCCTCTTGACTTGCCTACTTGCTACAAAAAGAGGTCTTTTAATAGTGTTTAAGATCAGTTAAATATGTTGAGTTTTAACAGTAACATGCTGCTTGTTTTTGACACGAAATGGTAAATATTTGTGTACTTGCTGTTTTAGGCTCCTTTCTAGCTGTTGTTGTTATTTCTCTCAATGAAGTAATTCTCAGTAATATTTCTAAGATTTTTTTATTACTGGTTACCTCAGAGGCAAAGGTTTTAAGGTGAAACGTAACTAGTTTTTGTTAGATAAGAGTAGATTATCAGCAGATACAGATCTATCAGACACTTCTAGTATTAAAGAAATTGTTCATTACAGAGTTCTGCATGTGGAATCTTACTGCAGCTTTCACAGGTTCATGATGTTCTTGTGAGCATAATTTAATTTCATTTACTTTGATAATTGTAGTGGAATGGTAACTCATTTTTTTCACTGAAGGAACACTCTATTAAGTCTTGATCTGCCTGGAGGCACAATGCTGCGTTTTTTAATCTTTCTTTTTTTTTTTCTCAGTTGTGTTTATCTCAATGTCTCCACCAAGTTATTGGTATATCTGTTCTGCTATTGAATTTCAGAAGCTCTGCTTTCTTTTGCATTTTCAGCTTTCCATTTCTGATTATATATTTCAGGTTTAATCCTTATTTCCTGAGAGGAAATTCCCAAGTACAGTCATTTTAATTCTGTAAATTTCCCTCTACAAAGTTCTTCATCTTCTTTTCAAATGTCTTGACTGTACTTTTAGAACTCTAAAACAACTAAAACATGTTCAAGAACTGAATTCTGTCTGTGTTTTCATCATTCTCTTTGTAGTGTCTTTGTTCTTTCAACTTCCTTGGCCTTTTTGTTCTGTTTGGTTTTGTCCCTCATGTCTCCCTGGATGTTTGGAAATGTTTGTGATAGAGATGAGGAGAATATTTTGTAGCTCAGCTCTAAAGCTTTTGTAAAAAAAAAAAAAACAAACAAACAAAAAAAAACCCACCAAAGAAAATATAAAACTAAGACTTTAGAATAAACAAATCTGTATTTTTCAATCATTTTTGATGCTAACTACATCCATACATTCCAGAAATACAGATTTAAGAAAAAAAAATCTTGGGAGAGGCAAACTAGAAATCCTTTTTAGGAAGAATTTTGCCAGTTTAAGACTTACATGTACCTGGTATTGTGCTCTATGAATACCATGGAGCATCCTTTAGTGTTCCTCTGTCTTGTTCTCTTCTAGCCCTTATTTTTCTTTTCTATCCTGTAAAAATGGTACATCCATTTTATAGGAATTGAAATTTGGCATCTGAGTGAATGGATCAGTTTCAGAGTTGTATGGACTTGTGTGAAAGCAGAAAAAATACAACAAATACAGGAGTGTTGTATCTCTTTCCAAGGAGACAGTGTTCCTTTTCACTTTCAGGTTTTGTGGAAATGAATTCTGTGGTGTAAATCCATCTCTTATAAAAGTTTTCTTTTCAAAATTTTCTCAGGATTGTTAAAAGTTTTATATCTGTGGTGCTGTTTAGTTACTGTGATAGATGTTTAGTATCTTTAAAAGGAAAGAAATTACCACCTAATATATTTAGAACAGACCTTAATGTGAACTAGAACACTATTAAATAGCCCAATAAATAACCAAGGTGTAATTTTCAGCTTGGATCTTCCCTTATGCTCCTTTGCCTAAATTTTACCTCTTTTTCTGTGACCTCACTAGCACATGGTTTTGGCACATAACCTTGTGCAGAGAAGCATCCAGGCTCTCGAGCAGTTTGTTTTTTGAATTATGAAACATTTTACTTAACACTGAAAAATAGATTGTGTACCCTAAGGCAGTGCTCCAGAATACTAGATCAACTATCACTCTTCTAATGTATTGCTTAGATATTCTCTTAAGCATCCCCAATAAGACATTTTCTGTCCTACTGACCAGCATTCCCATTGTAGTCTGGTACTATCCTGACTTCCTACATCCATCTCCTGATTTGTTTTGTGAATTCTCTTGAGAAAGAATAATTTTGTTATGTCTTTGCATTTTGTGTATTCAACAGGTCCCAAATTGATGCTTGAAACTCTTCAGTGTTACAGCAAGAAAAATAATTAAAAGTATTCTTCAATAGGCACAGTGTAGTTACTCGGCTATAAACCAAGTGTGGACTACACAGATTACAAAGCTAGAGCGAATAAGAAAGTTCTTTCCTACCAGACACTATTAAAAATCAAAGCAAGTGATGTCTCCAGCTGGCACAATATTTTAATTCTACTTCAGCAATATCTAATTGCAAATGAACTTGTGTATTTTTTATGGTCAAAATCTTGTTTATGGGCGAAAACAAAGCATACCATATGGATAGATAGAAATATCTATGTAAATGCAAAGCAAAGAATATGTATAAAAAGCTTTATAGATACAGCGATGTGTAAAACCAAGAAATTATTGTTAATATAATTAAAATCCTAACAATATAATTATTATTAGTCCAGATCTAAATGTTTCAACAAAAGGAAGATCAATGGACATTAAACTGTTAAATGCACACATCTTCATTTCTACTCCTTTGTGGAAAAGAAGACTGTGGAATCTCATTACATAAAGAATATATAAGCCATTTTGGTGTGGGCATTTTTTAACAGATTTTTCTTCATTACTAGTTCTCTGCATTGTAGAGTTAAAAGGATTGTCTCTTCCTTTTCAAGATTTTACTAGTCTTCAACCTGTTTTTGCTTTCTCTAAAATGGTTTAGCATGTACAGTTTCTACACACTCTTTTACGGCAAGTGGACAGTGCAAAAAGTGCTCTTAAATTTGAGGAGATTTTTAAAGATTAAAAAGAGTCCCAGTTCTTCTCTGAAATGTCTGATGCAGTAGTAATGTAGTATATTTTTTTTTTAGGACCACATGGTTGGCACATTCTGCCAACTGATATTAAAACGGATTGTTGCTAATTTCTGCATTGTATGCTGCTGCCAACTATTCATGGGCCAGCACAGTAACAGAGTACTTTCAGCAATCACAGCCACAAACATGATTTCTAGTTGAAGGAAATTTCTGAGTCATGGAATAAAGACAAAGAAGTAGAGACTTTTCTGACCTCCTCTGACTCTTCTAATAACACGTCCCAATATAGTCTTTTCATAGTCAAGAAAGCCTAAGAAAAATGTGAAAGCCAGCAATTCAGAATTTTTATTTGTGCTATATGAAATCTGTGTTCAAGCCTAGAACCATTTAAAGGAGGGATTGGATGTAGCCTTGAATTTCCCAGGTAGTTAATTAGTTCCCTAATCACTGCCTTATAGAGACTGAATCCATTGCACTCTTACTTCTACCAAGTAGGCTGTTTCTTCCTGAACCAGTTAATAGTTGAACATAACCTGTTGATCTAATACAAAACTCTTTCATGTAGTGCTGCTTATTTTCTACCCAGCCTGAATAACAATATGCTAAAAGGTGGGATTACTCAAGATTATATTCTTCCTCTAAACCTTAAACAATTTACACTGCATGTTTCTCTCTATAACTGTAAAGGATGCATACTTATTTACTTTCCCCTTAGTAAGGATGAAGATAAATTTTTGTTTGTACTTGCTTTAATATTTTTTCAGCTTAAACTGGGATTGAACAGTATGGGTTTTGTTAGAATGCTCTACTTTGTCTATGCTTTCTGGTGTTAGTCTTGAGAGGAGTCCTGCACAATCAATTCTAGACAGTCTTTTGACAAAGAAAATTGTACTGAATAAATAGAACGCATAATTGTGCTCAGTGGATAAGAATTCAAGTGCATTCTTTTCTTTCTTCTTGAATTACTAATATTCCCTAGGAACTATCTTCTTGTGAATGAGATCCTGTTTCTCTTTTTCTTATCATTTGTCTCCATTCATTACAACCATTGTAATTACACAGCAAAATTGTTTTGAGTTTGCATTTTTAGAATATTTTATCTATTGTGCAGAAAACATCAGGGGTTATAATAACCCAAAGCTGATTAGACTTTAAGATGTGAAGATGTCAAATGACTATTGTCTACAGTACATGTATGGAGACAGTTAATCATCTCTCTAGGAAGGAAAAAAAAGATTATTGTAGGCGAAGGGAGAAAGGAAGTAATTTTGGAGAGACATTTGCTTATTCTTTTTGTCTTGGTTATCTGAGTGTTCTGATTGCCAGATGGATTCATAAATAGACTGAGTTTTCACGGCACTAGCTGCATATAATGATCAGCAATCCTAGACAGTTTACAATAGACTATAAAGTTAAATGAATTTATAACATTAAACAGCCATTTAAAGAATTAGTGTTTGTTTAATAACAGTTTCTCTCTTTTATATTCTTAGAAAATTACAATGGCAGTTACTGGTGAAATAAAAAAAGACAACCCCATAGCAAAAAACAGAAAAACAATCAGGGGAGAAACCAATAAACAATCAAAAATAACAACTTTTGATTTAAAAAGGCAAAATTCTTGTAATTATCCTATAGATAAATAACTTTTGACAATAATCTTCTTGTTAAGTATATTGAAAAGGTAGTCTTGTAACAATATGATTGAATTAAACTAGTAATTAGTAGTATTTATTGAAGTCAGCTTATGTCTAGAAATTAAGTTCTGGATACTATCAAAGCAGAGATGATCACAGAATCAAATAAGCTGGAAAAGACCTCTGAGATCATCAGGACCAACCTGTGACCAATCACCACCCTGTCAACTAGCACTAAGTGCCATGTCCAGTTTTTCCTTAAATGCCTTCAGGGATGGTGACTCCAACACCTCCCTGGGGAGCACATTCCAATATCTAATACCCTTTCTGTGAAGAAAGTCTTTTGAATGTTGAACTTAAACCTCCCCTGGTGCATTTTAAGACTATGTTCTCTTGTCCTATCGCTTGTTACCTGGGAGTAGAGTCTGACCACCACCTGTCTACATTCTTCTTTCAGGTAGTTGTAGAGAGCGACAACATCTCCCCTAAACCTCCTCTCCTCCAGGCTAGACAATCCCAGCTCTCTCAGTTGCTCCTCATAGAATGTGTGCTCCAGACCCTTCATCAGCTTCATTGACCGTCTCTGGATGTGTTCCAGCACCTTTCTTGAATTGAGGGGCCCAGAAGTGACACAGTACTCAAGGTGTGACCTCACCAGTGCTGAGTACAGGAGAAGAATCATTTTCTTAGTCCTGCTGGCCCCACTTCTGATAAAGGCCAGGATGCAGCAGCGGTATTTATGTATGCCTTACAACTATACATTGTGATGTGAACACAACTGATATACTGGACATTCAGTTTAGTTGCAGACCTGTATATCTCCTTACGATTTTTATAAAGAAGCCCTGGCTTTGTAAAGAGGTATCTCACTGTCAGTGTCCTCTGACCATTTAATCTGTAGGCACCAGAGCTTCAGTTCAGGAAAAAAATACTTGGTCGTTTGGCATGATAGGTGAGAAAAATTATGTTGATTCAAAAAAAAAAGGCAAATATTTTATACATATTTTTAGGACTTATAGTCAAACCAAGATCACTGTCTGTTCTAAGAAAAAAAAGAAAAAAACCCTCAGGTTTTCGTGTTGTCACGAAAAAGAAGTGAGCCCACAGCCAGTTCACCTTGCACTAACACCTCATATGACCAAGTAGTGTATGTTCAAAGTTAAGTCTGGATTCTCAAATACCATTCCTTTTATACTGTTTGCAAACATCTTGTTAGATCCATTAAGCATTATTAGCACATAAATTTTAAAAATGAAAAGAAAGGGAAGAATATCACTACAGGAATGTACAGCTAGTTTTAGCAGCCATAGGACTCAATGTAAGGCATGTTTTTTGATCACTTGGGGTATGGGAAAGGTGCTGCAGAAGTCAGATTTCAGGAGGATTTTGAGAATAATCAGTACTAAAGAACTAAACAGCTTCTAGTAAAGCAACTGAGGTTTCTGAGATTGGGGCCCTCACTAACCAAACCCCATTCAACATCCCCTGAGAGAGTAAATGGGAAAGGCCTGAGCATTGGCCACCAGGATCAGCTGACAGTTCAGATCATTAGGCCAGTCCATGGTGATGAGGCAGATCTGAGATCTCCCTGAGAATGGCCCAAGACCAGGTTGGGATGTTATCCTGCATCGGGCCTGCCAGCACTCCTGGGCAGACACTCACCTGCAGGGCAGCGGGAGCTGTAGATCAAGTGGGGCCAAGGCCTCAGCTGAAAGTGGTTCCCCTGAGCCAGGGGTCAACCCTGGACATGGATGCCCCATGGCACCTGGGAGCTTTACCCATATCACCAGGTGTACTCACCTGGTGACTGAGTTCCAGCAGCCAAATTCCCGTGAGCTGGGAGGGTGAACGCAGGGTCTGCTACTGGGCATAAAAGTCTGAATGGAAGAAGAGAAACGTTATGCTGAAATGCTATCTGTTTTTTTGCAGAATAGGAAGGAAGCAAGTGATACGTGAATTATCAAAGGAATTATTTAAAAAAACCTGAATTTGTTTTGTCTAGTAGGTATTTTATAGGACTGCAAGACATTATGAAAAATATCTGAAAAAAATCAGAGAAAATCCAAGTTTCAAATGAAGAATAAAATAATACTAAACTATTATTTTATTCAGGACTCCTATGGTGCATTTGCAGGCCACAAGTACCCAGGGGTATTTGATCAGAGTAAAGCTGTGGATCATGTAATCCAGGTTACAGGGTCTACTGTGCCAATGGTTGGATCATTTAATTTCAGCTTTGCGTATTGCTACTTTCTATAATGATGGATCTTTAATAATTTCACACATACTTCATCCTAATTTTATGTTTCCTTATTACTAATGGTTTCTATGCTGCAAGCGCAAGAATATTGTAATAATTTTATCTTGTAGCTTCTCCTGTAATATTTAGAAACTTTTCCTCTACCTTGGGCTCTAAGTTCTTCTTTGACTTTGTTTAGTGGAAATATTTGAAGTTTCAGACAATGGCAATCTTATTTCTATCCCTTATCTCACTTGCTTTTGATGTACATGGATATTTTAATACTTCCTTTTTGCTGTAGGGCATAGCACTTGGGAGAGAAAGTTTCTGAATAGTTAGATAATTAAGTCCTTGATATGATGGTACTGTGTGCACTCATTCTGTTCTTTTCTGTCTCCTTAAATAGTTTCATATCACATTCATCTCAACTTTTTTCTGTGATGGACCTCTCTAATTCCAGCTATGATATGTTATCACAGCAGCCTCTCCTCTCTTGGTGTACCAAAGCAGTCCCCACAGTGATCTTTGCTACAGTCATGAAAGCATTCTACTCTCTACTGACACAATGCTAGTTTTTGAAAATATTCTTGCTGCTGACTGTGTGAACAGGCAGATGTAGGCCAGTACACATCAAGATCTCTTCCACTAATGTGACATTTCAGTTTCATGGTGATGTAAAGATTTTTAATGGCTTCCTTTATAAATACATCATGGTTACAATGTTTTAATTTTTCATTCTTAGACAATAATGTTAGCTACTTAATCTGAGCCAATGGTGTTCAGCACTGGATAAGACTTAAAAAAAAAAAAAGCTTTTTAAGAAATACCAAATTAAACTGTGAGAGACAACACATACATGAACATAGATGAAGCAAAAATAAAAGGTTACCATTTCATGGCTGAACTTGCAGCACTTATGGACACATATCAGAAACACAAATTATGTAAACTGCTATAGTCCTATCAGCTGAATTAGAAACGCATAGAACACCATTCATGAAAGATCTGTTGTGTTATATGTAGTCTTACTGGCTGCACTGTGCTAGCTCCCTGTTAGGAGATCTACCCGCAAGCAGAAAGATCTTTTCATTCTCCTCACATCTATGTCTGTGCTGAGAGGAATCCAGTCTAGTTGAGCAGAATTATCTGATAAAATAGTGGTAATTTCCTAGACCTGAACTCTCAGTTCCAGGAAAGCAGTTTCCAGAAAACTAAACTCTCATGTGTCTATGCTTTTTTCTCCAGTATCCAAGTTGCACACCATGATTCAACAGGTAACTCTGTGTTCTCTACATGTCCACATGTATCATAGACTTCCACACCTTTGCCTTGCACTTCACGTTAAGCTGGTCATTCATAAATGTGATATACAACTCCATCAGTAAGACATTGGAATTAAGTTCCATAATTTTCCCATTCTTAAACTAGGATCTGATTTATATGAGCAAATCTTTGTCTGCCGTTCCAGTTTGTCTTCAGAATTTGATTTTTATTTAAATGTTCCTTACACATTTTGATTGCATAGTCCTCCTGAATACTGTCATTCAATATTATTAGAAGTACCGTGTGTAGTCAGAAATATGAAAAAAGACACAGAGATCTAAGTCAAGAAATCCAAATTTCTTGCCATTCAGGCAGTTAGGCCCCTGTTTGACATGAGGCTGTTGCAGATGGTCTCTATCTGTTACCTAGGAACCTTTCCCTCCCTTCATTTTTTGTAAAAGACAAAGGCTCAAATTTCCTACACTTCTATCTCAGTATTGGTGAAAAATGTTTTGTTGACTTTTCTGGCCTTTCTGTAGGTGAGTGTGTATTATTTTTCAACCTCTAGTATTCTTTTATTTTTCTTGAGTTTGACTCATGCCAGTATCTATCTTTATTCAACTACTTTAATTGAGTCATTTCTTTCACTGAAGATGACTTATGCCCGCCTGTCTGAAAAATTCCTGTTAAACACTGATCAAACTTAAAAAAAAAAAAAAACAAGCCAAAAAGAAATCAACAAACCCACACAGATTAATGTGAATAAAATTAAAGAGTCTTGGTTAGGAATTCAAAAATTTAAAACCAAATTCCAGGACAGAATTTCTGTGTTAAATAATCTTTACCTGTTTCTGTCTTTCATCTCCCTTTGAAAGCTCCTATTCCTTCCTCTTCACTTCTGCCTTACTCTGAAGGTTTTTCTAACACATCCTTTCTATTTTCTTAGTGTGGGATTCCTCCTCCTCCTTGAAAGAGGAGCCTTTATTGTTACTTTTCTCTCTGCTTCTTTTTTTAAAAGAAGTTCAGACTTAGAATCTGTATAAAGTATTGTTGTGACAATTTCAGTGGGTTTTTATTTTTTCTGATCTCTATAGCTGAGTGTCTTCTTCCTTTTTACCCTCTTCTTGCTCAGACCCAGTGACTGAATTTGTCTCTGCTCCTTCTGTGATTCTCTGAATTTATATTTCTATTCTTTTCCTTGATTGTTATGTTCTTTTGAAGTTGGTGGCAGCTGTGCAGTTTAAATCGTTTTCAAGGCTGTTACCACATCAGGCAATAGTACATTATAATATGTACTCAGTGAACAAGGATCACATCAGATTTAGAACTGTTAGCTTCATATTTGCTGTATATTTCTGAATATCTGATAACACACTGAACATATTTAGAAACCTTTCCTCCCTATCACCTTTTTGGAGTTTTTTGCTTACAGACATGCAGTCATATCTCTCAGCTTGTCCTCTTCCTTTATGTCTTGATGAGGACACCTAATGAATACAACTGCTTCTTCAAGACAGGCTATTCCGGTGTCCCAACTTGGTGTCAAGAAGATTAATACTGCTTGCTGACGTAACTTCTAAAATTGATCAGCCAGTCACTTATGAGGCAGTTTCTGAATGATGGAGATTCATGAAGAATGCTGAGGCAGGTTTAAGCACACAAACATTTACTGTTGGGGTCTCTGGGTTATAGCATAGATAGCTTCAACAGTGTCAGTTTCTTTTGGAAAAAAAAAAGAAGGTGAGAAATAAGGGAAGAGAAAAACAGGAAAAGGAAAGGAAGAAGAAGAGTGACAGGTCTTTCTCCAGCACAACCAGTCGTGATGGTTTGTCATCATGCTTTCTGTCAGTACTCTCATCAGGACTGTCCCCACTCCCTCCCCTGCCCTTAGTTGCTCTTGTTACTGATGCTCTTGGTGCCAAATGGAGTACGCAAACAAGAGCAAATGTTACACATTGGTTTTCAAGCATCTCTTGATCTCAATCATAATTTGTCAAGTATTTATATGACTGCTGTTTTGTTATGTCCCATCTTCAGTTTTCTCTAATTTAAAGTAAAAATTATGAAGCAAGAGCTAAAGAGAGGTAGGTAAGATAATTTTCCTGTCACTGGTAATAGCCTCCCATGAAAACAGCAAAAGCAGGGGTTTGCAGCTATCAGGCCAGGAGAATGACAATACGTGCACAACAGTCTGGGAACAATAAGGGAAATACTGCTAGAAAGTCACTGAAACATGCTGCCTCAGCAGCTTCAGGGAAAGGTTGCAGAGCTGCAAATAAGAAGCCCTTAGGTGATTGTTTTTGTTTTTACCATGAGATGTCATGGAACAGAATTGCTTTAGCATGAGAAAAAAGGAGGAAGGCACTGTTAAACATCAGGGACTTGGAGTATGAACCCTGTAGAAAAACCTTTGTCTGGTCTGCTTTAGCTGTCTTTATGAGTATGGTATAGCAAACATGCCTGATGTCATGGGTCTCTTGATATTAAAATACTTTAATCAGAATCAACAGTAGTTTGGGGATGTTTTAAATAATAACAGAGTTAAGAGGAACAATACTTATGTGCTTGCAATGTAGCTAAGGAATATCTTAAAATATAAAGTATTAATATTCATGTAAATTAAGTTTTGCTCTGCCAGAACTTAAAAGGTTATTTCTAGTAGCTTTACCTTTTTTTTTTTCCTGCAAAAGTCGTTTTTCCCCATAAGCCAAAAGAAAATAAATTACTAAGTTGAAGAGACACATGAGAAGAAATATAGCATGGAAAGCTCCTTTCTTTACCAGACAATTCATGATAAAAATATTTTTAAATGTTTCATAGATGAGAATGATACAAATAATCTGCATCATAAGATTTGGGCATAATAAGAGGTTTTATTAGCACCTTTTTATCTTTTTTGATAAAAAAAGAGATATGCTGATAGGTTAAAATATGTTTATGTGTTTTAAAAAAAAAAAGATAAATAACATTCCAAAGCCATTTTCTTGAAGAAAATATGCTAACTGAATTATATATATGCAGAATGAGAGATTGTAATTTCAAAGTTCCTAGGAAAAATACAAACACGCATCTGATGTCTTAGTGTAAATGCAACCAATAAAACCCTGAGTTTTCATAGAATCATAGAATCAAACAGGTTGGAAAAGACCTCTGAGATCATCAAGTCCAACCTTAGATCTAACACTGCCATGGTTACCAGACCATGTCACTGACTGCCATATCCAGTCTCATCTCAAAAAACTCCAGGGACGGAGAATCCACCA
>VZRE01006264.1:826-26156 GCA_013396775.1 Cephalopterus ornatus | reverse complement strand
TCGCTCAGGCACACCTGAGGAGAGGATGTCTAGAGAAGGTGATGCCCCTTCTCCCTGAAGACCCTTTGTTTGGTTCATGATGTGTGAATTCATGCCTGATTCACGTCCACAGCCTCCAGGGAATGACTGGCAAACTGTCTTGCCACAGGGCATGACCCATCCCCTACCATCGAGCCCAAACCTGTCTCTTCCACAGATCCCCAGTGAACCCACACTGCATCGTTCCTGCCCTGAGGTCTCCCAGAGACAGCAGGCACCCCAGGTGACACAGTCCATCTGGACTCCAGCCCATTGCTGCAGGTACTGAAGATGCATATCCAAATTTCAGGAGGAAAGGCAACAAAATCTCCCCAGTGAAGAGAGAGATCTGCTTCTTACCTGTTCCCTGGGACACTCCTTGGACCTTGGGATCAAGTTCTCCTTGGACCTGTGCTGACAACAGAAATACAAGGGTCAGGAGAAACCTCAGAGCCAGCAACTGCAGGACCATCCTAGCATGAAGTCCCCAGGCAGGACTGAAATCTCAGCGCTACTTGCTGCCTCTGAGCTCAGGCATCCATAGCTGACTGCAAGGCTTGCAATCGCAGGAAGGAAACAGACACAGCTCCTCATGAGATGCAGGAGGCTTCCTCTTTGGGCAGGGAACCTCCCACTGTTGTCAGCACTTCTGTCTTTTGCTTTTCATCCCTAGCAGCATCCAAGCTCTCGGACTCAACAGAAGAAACCTTGTTATCAAGATCACAGAGTTTCCCCCAAAACCTTCCCAGTTACTGTTTCTTAGGCAATATCCAAGTGCTTCCCAATGACACTGTGTGGGTCTTAGAGTGACGATGAGTCATTTCCCCGCAATCATCACAGGAGACGGGGAACCTCTGAGAAAGCACATAAAGAGCTGGCCAAAAGCAGGGATAGGAATGGGAATGTGAACTGCAAGTACCTCAACATCTGAAACGGTCTGTGGGCCTTCTGAAAAAAACACTCAGCTGACACCCTCTCTCATCCTTCCCTTCTTCTCCATCCCCAGCTGCCTCCTCCTCGTGCAGCCCCTCAGCTTGGCAGCACTCTCCTCTGTCCTCAAGTGTGCAGACCACCCTGTCCTACAGTGCCAGCTGAGTGCTTGAAGAAACCCTCAGGGCTACTGAGCCATCCCCCTTGCTCCTCAGCAGCCACTGCTTTTCTCTTCCTCCAGAACCTCCCATCCACCCGGGGTGGATTCCATAGGGCTGTGTGATCAGACACAGGGCCCTGCAGAGGCACAAAGACAATGCTTGTCCCTCAGCTTTGCCTGTGGCGCATGCACCGGACATGCTCATACCGAGAATGAATGTAATGGGGGCACCACCATTCACTGGTTCCCAACACACATCCCATCCAAGCACATGTCAGATCCTCCCAGCACACCCCTGAAGGCCTGGTGGTGCTGTCAGCCACAGCTGCAGGCCACAACAGCCCTGTTCATGGCTCCCCTCAACAAGGTGCTGTTAATTCCAGCACCCCAGGGAACAGGATGTCACAAGGGCAGTGAGGGGACTACGCAAGAGCTCCGGGGGCAGCAGGCAGCCCCCTCCAAAATACAAGCTTTTATTGATTGTCCAGACAGAGCAGGTGGAGTTAATGAGGCTGATAGCGCGGTGTCTGACTGGAGATGGGGATATGGAGTGGGAAGCAGGGCAATCCAGGAGGTGGCAATTTTTTCCCAGATCCCAACCATGCTCATTGTCCTTTCTCAATCAGTAGCAGCCACACAGAGTTGAGCTGCTCTTCCCCTCTCTTCTCAGTACTAATCAGGCATGAATATCACACCAGCAACAGTCCATAGGAAGCAGGTGTTTGTTCCCAGGGGCCAGTTGTGGTACCGTGATGATGGGCAGGCAGCTCATGCAAAGGACTGTCAAAATATGTCTTTACCAGCACATGCACATCATCGCAGGCTAAAGAAAAAGCTGGGGAAGAGAGAGGTCAATTGCTCCATCCTCTGGTGGTGTGCTCCTCCCCAAGGAGAACCTTCACACTGTCCCTCAGCCCCTAGGCTGCACTGGGTATCGGCAGGTTTTGCTGGGTAGAAAGACAACACTGAAGCAAAAAAGCCATGACACTCTGCATTCAAGGTTTTGAAAAGCACAGCCCACATCCAGCTTGTCATAGCCATGTCCAGGGAACTCAGGAGAGCTTGTGTGCTCCAGGGCAGGAGAAGGAGATGGAAGTATTCCAGACAACACATGGAGCTGAAGAAGAGAGTGGTTGATTGCCCCATTTTCCAGCAGTGTGCCACTCACGAAGGAGAGGCTTTGGACTGTCCCTCAGCACCCAGGCTGCACTGGACACCAGCATCCCACAGAGTGGGAGAGCCAGTGGCTGTCGGAGGTGACACTGGGGCAGCAGCAGTGGCCAAGATCAAGCAGATCCCAAAGGCTGCAGGATGTGGATGCCCCAAGAGGGCCAGTGCCAACTGCACCTCACAAAATGGGAGATTAGCACTTACACCCTCAGAGGGGGGCACAGACCAACACAGAGGTCCAGCTAGGCATAGTGGATATCATGCCTACATGCCCCATGTAGGATGGGAGGAGGGAAAGCAGCAACCCAAAGCATTGCGCTGAGAGCATGCAGCTCTTCTAGTGTGCTTTCTCAGGGCTATTGAAGGCTGCAAAAGCCTACTCCAAGCTTCTCTGTGAAGATTCATGGGGTCAGGATTTTCATACACAAGACAAGGAGGAACCACAACAAGGTGGAAGCTGTCACGGGCCAGGAAGCCCCTGTGAACCAGAACAGTTTATTGGGTTGTTCAGACACAGCAGCACAGCTGCCAGGGCAGCACAGCGGGGCCAAACTGAAGCAGAGGACAGGATATGGGGATATAGAGTGGGGAAAGAGCGGCTAGAGACCAGAGAGTTCCTCCAGTCTCAGGGGACAGTTGCAGGCACCAGGATGATGGTGAGGTGGCATCGCCAGAGCACTGGCGAACTACCAGAGCACATCCTTTTTGGCACAAGCAGGCCATCCCAGGCCTTGATCTGCTCCTGTGCTGTGACAGAGGATTCTGGAGCTTGATGAGGGAGAAAACTTGAGGGGGAGCAATAACCCATGACAAGCTTCATGGTTCTGCCTGCAGTGGTGGAGGACCAAGCTTCAGGAAGGGAAGGGCCATCATCACTGAGCCTCAGGTGCCTGCCCCACCTTCTTGTCTCCCTCACTGCTCTGAGTGTCTCCTGAAGACTCCAGGACAGGCAGGGGCTTGGGCAGGGACTCTCCAGCATGGCCACATTTACCTGTGGAGACCAAGGGCACCAGGAGAGAGGCTGCTACGTGCACTCAGCAGCGTGGGAAGCTCATGCACACCATCCCAGCTGCCAGTTCCCACTCTCTGTGTGCCATGTGTGGAACGCAGGCAGGGCAATCCATCTCCTACCTGCATCTTTCTCTGTTGGAAAAGTCTTGATCACACAGTAATTATCCTCAGGTAAGTTCTCATAGGGCTGGAGCTCTGGGGGCACAAGACAACAGAAACAACCTGAGGGACCCTGCGGCTGGGGAGAAGGAGCAGGGCAGCCTCAGGCAGGTGGAACCACGGGGGGGCTGCAGGGCATCCTGGGAGACACACCATCAGGGCAGCAGGGCTGGAAAGAGGTGCTGCCTACCCCAATCAAGGTAAGAATGAGGGGCAGCTCCCAAGCCTCACCAGTACCACAGGGGAACCCCAGCCAGGAGCTACTGGAAGAGGCTACTGGAGCAGGCTCTCAGCTGGCATTAGCAGAGGTGGGACGTGCTGGTTTGGCAGGTCAGCCAGAGCCAGCTGGGCTGCCTGCAGCCACCTCAGAATGCTAACAAGTTCCTCCTGCAACAGACCTGCTCCCCTCCCAGCTCCAGCCCTACAGTCATCTCTGTGATGGGATCCTACCTGTGTAATGATCCTCCTCGGCTTTGCTGGGCAAGACCTTCTTTTTCCTGGGAAGGCAAAAGGCAGCCCTGAGTCAGGGGAGAGGCTGATGTGAGCCAAACCCTGCTGAACCCAGCAGCAGAGGCTTGAAGGGTTCTGCACACCCTCCCTCTGGGTTTCTCTGGAGCTGGCAGGCATTGCCCATCCACACCACAGGGGACAGCAGTGGTGGCAGCAACAGCAACAAGGGGAGAGGGTCTCTTAGCACACATGGTCCTTGTCCCAGCCCTGAGGAAGACACTTATGAGCTCCAGCCAGGAGCCCTAGAGCCAAAATATGGTAGGACCAGCCATCTGCATCCTCTGCACCCAGATAAGGTTATGAGCAACATCCCCTCCCAGGCCATGGCACAGCATGGCCTGAGGCAGAGCCAAGACTCCAAGTCTCCTGCCAACTCACCTAGTCAGCACAAACCACAGGATCCCTGCAGACAAGGGGACCAGCACCAGCACCACCACGACTACCGTGACCGCTGACCCAGGCCATGGGCCCAGAGGTTGCCCTGCAACTAACACATGGACAGGAGTGGGTGCCACAGCCTGGGCCATGCACCAGCAATGGCCCCAACTTTGGCAGTGGGTGTCTGCATGTGTGTAGAAGTCTGTGTCCATGCTCTGCTGCCCTGGCTGCTGCAGGGACAGGCAGCAAGGCACAGTCTCCCCCTGTCCCTATGTCTGCTTGGGCAGGGCAAATGGAGGCTCTGGAGCACAGGGACTTGACCCATGTCCACAACTGGAGGGTCTGACAGCCTACTGAACCATTCTGCACACAAGAGGAGGACTCACAGACCCTGTCTCTTGCAGCCCTAGTGCTCTCTGACCTTGAGCTGCCCATGCACCCAAATGCAGGGATGGCTGTCACCTTTAGTGGAAGAGTGAAGGGGGCAGGTCTCCTACCAAAGGCACAAACAGGGGCTGAAGCCATGCAGCTTCTCTAGGGACCTGGACAAGCAGGCCTCACCCAGCCTCACACCCACTGCAGAGCTGAGGGAGGGTGCTCATGCTCTCTCTGCCTCTGTCTTGGTGGGAATGAGGTGGGTGCACACACAGGTCTGGAAGCTGCTCCAGACTCACTCCCAGGGAAGCCACCCCAACCAGATCCAGGGCAGAAGCACTATTACCCAAGACGTAGGTTTGAAATTCCAGCAGTGATGCAGCCCCAGTCCCAGCTGCTGTGAGGCCCTGCACAGTCACCATGTATTTGCTTCCAGCTGTCTGGTGAGGTGGTGTGTACTCAGTCACTGACTGGTTCACCAACACCTGCTTGAATTCAAGGAAGCTGCCATCATCTGCTCTCATGGTGGTGATGTTCAGCTGGAGGAAGGACAGTGAGCTGTTAGGGAGTAGCACCAACATCCCGCTCCTGCACTGGGCAGGAGCTGTGGAGAGGGGCTCCTTCTGCTGACTGGGGATAGTAGGGGAACTGGCCCCACCAGAAACATCAGCAGTGTACAGCCTGTGGACCCTGGCCAAGGAGGGCTCACACCTCTCCTCAGGCTGCCTGCACAGAGCTCCAGGTGAGGAAATGCCTGGCAAGCTGAGGGAGTCTCTGGGCACTCCATGGTCCCCTGGTACCTGGTATCCAATGATCTCCCCTTTACAGGAGGGCAGTGCCTTCCACCTGAGGGTTCCCAAACTGGTATCCAGCCACAGCTTCTCTGGTTTGTCTGGCACTGGAAGCACAGGAAGACAGGATTGTGGATGGGGCTGGCAAGGATTTGTCCCCCACAGAGGCTGCATGTGCTGCTGCAGCAGCAACGGTGTGGTGATGAGGGGAAAACTGAGGAGAACATGTGCCCTGCTGCAGGGCCCTGCACAGCCCCTTCCCCACATCCCCACAGGTTCCAAGCAACTTCAATGCCAGGAACATCACGGCACAGAGCAGATGTCTGCATGAGTTTCAGGGTAAAGGGCATCTTTCCATTTCATGTAAACATACCTGATTCCTTTGTCCTGAGGAACCGTGTGTACAGGATTGTGTTGGGCAGAAGGGAGATAGTGACACTGTAAACAGTGAAGGGCTGCAGAGGTGGGCAAGTGAAAGTTCCCCCCTGACCTTGTAATATCTCCTCTCCTTTCACCTCCTCAGCCTCACAGAGAGAGGAGGAATGCCCCTCCAGCCGGCACCTGGCCCGAATGTTCTGGCAGGTGTCAGGGAGCATGCAGGTCCAGTTCAGTTTGATGCTGGTGCTGGAAATCTTCAAGGTCTCGGGAACAACCTGGAGGACATCTGTGAAGGGAATATTGCCAGAGGGTCACTCCCTTCCCTTTCCCTCCAAGCTTTGACACCAAACTCCATCACCCCCACTGTTCCCTCACTAGCCTGTCCCCAGCACAGAGTGGACAAGGACATTCCCCCTTCTCCCAGACTACACTCATGCACTGCCTGCACCTTCCTCTGGCCCTGGACCATCTGGAAAGGTGCTCTGGATGTTGCAGTGACTGTGAGATGGTAAGAACAAGCACTTGTGTCCACCCTGCAGCTGCCACCACCCTGGGGGTAGCCACTGATCTGGTGAGTGGTCCCTTTCCTACCAGCAATGACTTAGCCAATAAATCCAGCAGCCAGAGGAGGGCCCTGCCCTTCTGCTTCTGGACTATTATGTCCTTCTCCAGGCAGACCCCTCTGGCTGACCTGAGCATGGTGTCTGGTTCTTTACATCCGGTAGGAGGACTTGTCCCTTTCAGCACTGTGCTGGGTGCCCCAGTAGCCAGCAGTGCAGATGCAAACCTGGGATGCATCCAGCAACTTCTGGAGTCAATGTCCATGCCATACTCTGACCATCCTGAGCACGGGGCACTGATGCTGTGGCACACATGCAGCCCTTCTCTCCATGCCTGAGGAGAGCACTGGGAGTGTGGCAGGCTCGCTTACTTACCCACACAGGTCAAGCTCTCCTCCATAGGGTGCCAGCTGCCTGTGCCATTCCTCACTATCCAGCCACTGCGAGCAATCATGGAACCTTCCCTTGGCCTCAGCTTCACACACTTGATCTCCATGGGAGGAGGCCAGTGCCCTTCAGGGCATCTCATATTCACCACTTCGTTTGGGTTGAAGGTCTCCTGTTCTTGGTCAAAGATAAACCTAGAGTCCCACTGGGGCTTCTGGCATTTCTCTGCAACAACAAGATGCGAAGATGTTAGCGGGACTGAGAGTGGCTCCACCGGGCATGCCAGGGGATGGAGCAGGGCATCCCCTTCCCTGGCCCAGCAGGGCAAGGGAGGGAGCTCCAGGACACCGCATAGAGCAGCCCTTCTGCACCACATTCTTGGCAAGAAAATGAGGATGAGAAGAACCCCACACTTGTTCCCTCAGGCCCCCTGGGAAAGGCCAGGAAGAGCTGGAGTCAGGGACTGGAGGCACCCAGAAGGGGTTCATGCTGTGCCCAAAGCCTGCCCAGAGACTGATGGACCATCATTTAGCCCTGGTGCCCTGTTTGTCCCTTGGGGAGGGTGACAATACCCTGAACTCCTCCTAAGAAGGCATAAAGCCTGAGCCCCACAGCTGGCTCTGCAAAGACAGCATGCAGTAGGGATTGAGGCGGGGGACCAGCACATGAGGAGGGGGTCAGGCCTTTGCCTTGCTTGCATAGGCTGAGGATGAAGGGTCTGGAGCATGAGTCCCATAAGGAGCATCTGAGGGAGCTGGAAAAAAGGAGGCTCAGGGGGAACATTATCATTCCCTACAGTTAGCTGGAAGAAGATTGTAGGGAGGTGGGGATTGGTCTCTTCTCCCAGGTAACAAGCAATAGGAGAAGAGGAAACAGCCTCAAGTTGCATCAGGTGTGGTTTAGATTTGATATTAGGAAAGAATTCTTTACCCGAAGTGTTGCCAAGCACTGGAACAGGCAGTCCAGGGAAGTGGTGGAGTCACCTGGAGGTGTTTAAAAGATGTGTATATGTGGCACTCAGGTACATGGTTTAGCGGTGGCCTTGGCAGCGCTGGGTTAACCGTTGGACTTGATGATCTTGGAGTGTTTTCCAACCTAAACCATTCTATGGTTTTATGACACAGGGAGCAGAGTCCTGTGATCCTCTGGACCCTGACACAACACTTCTTGTCATCTGTGCCACAAACACCTGTGAGATACCTACAACACCGTAGCCTTGTCTTCTCTGCCAGAAGCCCTTGGGGAGACCTTTGTCTCCCATCCACCTGCACTGGGCACTTCCCAGTCACCTGTGAACACAGTCTGGAGCCCTGCATTCTGGGCGCCTCGCCCATCTCCAGCTACTGCAAGAGTGGCTACTTTGGTATCAAGGTGGGGACCTTTATACAAAACTCCTTCCTGCCAGGATCTTCAGTGACTAAAGATGGCACCAGCCACATCCCCAAGAGGGCTCCCCTGGAGCCGCAGAGCAGGCACAGCACGGGTTCAGGAGCGACCATCAGCAGCACCTGCCATTTCCCCAGGAAGCAGAGAGCCAGAAACCTGCTGTGCCCACACAGCCTTCCTTCCCTGCTCAGGAAAGGCAGAATGCGGCAGCCAGGAGAGCTCCTAATCCCTCCCTTACCAAGGCACCACACCCTGAGTATGTTGATCCAACTGCCTCTGCTGTCCCTTCCATTCCAAGCTTCTCTGTATACACGTTTTCCATTGAAAATGGACAGAACTTTTCCTGTACATTTGACATGGGTGAAGGATGCCTGGAAACCCTTGGGACAGCTCAGCATCACTTCATCATTCTTCTTGTAATTCTCCTGGTCTGGTACCAGCTGGACTGTTTGGTCCCAGAGGGGTTTTTGGCACGTTTCTGGCAGAGGTGAAAGTGGGTGTTAGTTGGGCTGGGAGGTTTCAAGGAGAAGCAGGGTATGTGGTGCGGTATCAACAGTCTCCAGCAATACCTCCAGCCCTTGAAAGGAGAGGAAAAGTGACACCTGCATCTGCTAGGATGGGAGGCCTCAGCAAGGTCTGTCCTTGTGGATGAGTGTCAGCAGGGCTGAGGCCCATCCAGGCATGTGGTGGACAAGGATGTGCCAGGATTTAGTGGCACAAAGGTACCAAAAGTACTGAGATCCCAGTGGCCCCAACAAGGCATCAGAAGTGCATCTCTGGCCATGGTGGTGATAGTGGAAGCTCAGAGATGGATGAAAGGGGCAGGATTTGACCACAGAGCTTTGTAAGAAGCACCTCCTGACACCCTGCTTACCGATGCACACTATGTTCCCCTCAATGTGAATCCAGACATCACTGCTTTTTCTCCCCAGCCACACATCTGCATTTAGAGATCCGGAATAATTCAATGGCTGAACCCTCTCTGCACATTTGACGTGGGTGAAAGATGGCTGGAAACCATTGTTGCAGCTCAGAGTCACTTCTTCATTCTTTATGTAACTCTCACGGGCTGGTGCCATCTGGAGTCTGGGGTCCCACCAAGGAGGCCTTTGGCATATTTCTGTCAGAGGTAAAATTGAGTGAGGAGTATTTTTGCAAAGTGATGAAATGAGGCTTGGGACAGCTCTCTCTTCCTTATCACTCTGACCATTCACACTGACACACACAGAAGTCCCTTTACTCCCACCATCGGCCCAGGCACTGTTTAAGGGCACAGAGCTTATTCTCACCACATCTCCAGGACTCTCAAGCCTTCCTTGGATTCCACCCACACATGGGGTGTTTGAGCCTGCATTCTCTTGAGTCCCTCCTGCCGAGGCAAGCCATGAAGCAGTGATAGCATTCCACACCAGAGGTAACCCACGAGATACAACCCAAACACCCAAGAAGCTTCCCAGGAAAACAAGAAGTGTAAAGTGCCAAAGCCTCAAGCTGAACATTTGCAGTTATTCCTCCTCCTGCAGCTTCATAGGTACAGCTCTCCATGTAGAGGCAGGAGATGCTGGTCAGGAAGGATTCCTGCCTTTGAACCCCTCCCCAGGAGCACAGACCCTGGCAGGCACTCACAGCAAGGTGCTGAGACAGAAAGAGCCCCATCACTGCCAGGACACAGGGGAAAGACAAAGTATCCAGGTCTCCCATTCCCAGACTGTCACCCAGGTGGGGCTGAAGCATGACCATGTCACAGAGGGTCTGATGGCAGGTCAGGACCCCAGGTCAGAGTGATGCAGGGCTGTGCTTACCCTTACAGGTGGCAGTCTCATTCCACATGGTCTGGGTCCCACTGGAAATGCATCTGATCTGGAGGACCGATGGCACAGACTTCCCAGCACAGCTCAGCTGCACCAGTTGATTCAAGGCATAACTGCTCTGGTTTGGGGTAAACTGCAGCTTGGGGTCCCAGTCCAAGGGAGTTTTACATCTTCCTATGTGCAAAGGCCAAGAGGGAGAGCCCTGAGGGTCACTGGGCTCCGGCAGCAACCTCAGGGGTGAAGGGGTCCCATCCAGAGGGCTGCTGGTCCCCCTCCCTTGAGAGGGGTGGCAGAGGTGGCACCTCCCAGGATGAGGCCCCAGAGCCCAGGTGCATTATCCCTCC
This sequence comes from Cephalopterus ornatus, assembly GCA_013396775.1. Classification (NCBI taxonomy): domain Eukaryota; kingdom Metazoa; phylum Chordata; class Aves; order Passeriformes; family Cotingidae; genus Cephalopterus; species Cephalopterus ornatus. The sequence goes on along the minus strand of VZRE01006264.1, from coordinate 15,788 downwards.
TTGCACTCTCAGGTGCAGCGCAGGAGGGTTATCCACAGGCCCTCCTACCCACCCCTGTGCTGTGGAGGGATCCCAGCCAGATGGATCCAGCATCCTAGTGGATGCTGCTCTCTCCTGTGCTCTGTTTCTCAAATCCAGGGGCTGTGTGAGTGCACCAGGCCCAGTGGGTCTCTGCTGCCATTGCAGACTCCCCTGACTTGGTGCCATGAGGTGGTAGCCAGTAGCAATGGTGAATAATAGGTATAGACTTTCAAGGTAGCAAGAGAAAGAAAAAGCAGTTCAGCAATGTAAGTAACAAACGTAAGAATGAAGAAAACAGAAAATAAATTGTCTAACTACTTGAAGGGGGAAAACAAAAAACAAATACAACATCCTTCTTGTCTAGGATGTTTAATGATGAGCTAACAAACAGTTATGACTGGTTTTGTTGTGAGAACTTGCCTTAGCAATGAAATTTTGCTCTTCATATTTGTAACAAATCCACATCCTAAGCTCATGTACCTCTTGGCCACAAAAAGACCACCAGTCACCAAGCATACTCCATGATTTATTGGAACACTATGCCTTACACTGAAGAGAGGAAAGGATGAGCCATAGCAACTTAGTCAAGTAATGACTTAAGTAAGGTATGCTAATAGCCTAAGATTGTAACTGTGTTACCTGCTTTTGTGTGCCTCCGGGTGCTGGCTGTATGGACTTGCCACCTAGCACACCTATCTCTGCAGAACTGTAAATAAAGCAAATACCTTGACTCTGTATTCGGATCAGCTTTTTCCACACTAGGGAAAAGAAGGTTTCAGGACAACACACTCAGTGTACCCTCAGACCACCTATGTTCACACCACTGCCACGAAGCTCACACCCTGCTCCATGCACTCTGCCTTGTCTCTGCACTTCACCCAAAATTAGTCTGCCTTGTCCTGCCCTGGTAGACATGTCACCAAGACTTGCTCACTCAGTGCAAAACAAGTCTGTGAGGAGGCATCAGGGATGGAGGTGGCCTTCTCTCAATGAGGATGAAACACCTATCTTCAGCTACACGTGTCTCTACAGCTGCCCACTTCCTGCCGGCCAGCACTCATGGGTCTGCACTACTTTACACCAGAACAAGAGGCATCACCACTTCCCTTATCTGGCAGCAGGTTGTCATGCTGTCATCTCAACCCCACTCTCAGCTCTCCACCACAGAGGACAGTGGTCACCAGCCCCATTCTTTTAGACACCATGTGTGTGGTGCAGACATGAAACTTCTTCCCCCACAGTTGGATCTCTCCCAGTGCCTTCAGATCACACACTTCACTGTGACAGACAAAATACTCAAGAGACCTGAAACCCTTGACTTGGTGCTGGCCTCTTTAGGCATCCCCATAATATACCTTCTCCCTTCCAGTCATTAAACCCCCCTGAAGTAACACACATGTCCTCGCACTCAGGCCCCAGGGTGACATCCAGGATCCTTTCGGGTCAGTCCCAGACATGAGTACAGACTAGGAGAGGAACTCACTGAGAGCAGCCCTGCTGAGAAGGACTTGGGGTTGCTGGTGGATGAGAGGCTGGACATGACCTGGCCACGTGCACTCACAGCCCAGAAACCAATTGAGTCCAAAGCAGCATGGACAGAAGGATGAGGGAGGGTATTCTTCCTCTCCACTTTGTCCTCTGCATCCTGCCCTGAGGATGCCAACCTAAGAAGGGCATGGACCTGTAAAAGCGAGTCCAGAGGAGGCCACGAAGAGGATCACAGGGATAGAGCACTGTAAAGTCAGGCTGAGAGAGTGGGGGTTGTTCAGCTTGGAGAAGGGAAGGACCCAGGGAGACCTCATTATGGCCTCCCAATACCTAAGGGGGGCTTATAAAAAAGAAGAGAGATTTTGTACATGGAAACATAGTAATAGCACAGGGAGGAACAGTTTTAAACTAAAAGAGTGGAGATTTAGATTAGCTATTAGGAAGCGATTCTTTACTCTGAGAGTGGTGAGGCTCTGGAACAGGTTGCCCAGAGAAGCTGTGGATGCCCCATCCCTGTAAGTGTTCAAGGCCAGCTTGGATGGGGCTCTGAGCAACCTGGTCTAGTGGAAGGTGTCCCTGCCCATGGCAGAGAGGTTGGAATGAGATGATCTTTAAGGTCCCTTCCAACACAAACAATTCTATGATCCTTCCCAGCCCAGCAGAGTCCAGGCTGCCTGTCCAGCACCAAGTGTTTTAGCAGGGACACCAGGGAAGACATCTCTCTGTAGTGCAAAACGAAACCACACACCAAAGTGCAGATTTCTACCTGTGAGGAAGAATGTTTTTACTTACAGGTACTTGTCAGAAAACAGATTCTGAGGGCTGTCTATGCCTATGATGCTTCACAATCTTAAAGGCCGGGCAGAAACACCCTTACACAGGAGTATAGAGAACGTAGTAAGAGCACAGCCTGGCTCAGTCAGGAGGCTGACAATGACATGCAGTGCAAGAGGACACAGTGACAAGCAGGTTGCACTCAACCAGAAGAGCTGGTGATGGTACACCTAGTAAGGCCAAGGCACATGAGGGGATATAACAAATGAGAGCCATGGGAGCATGAGGCTGGGTCCTGCAAACCTCAGTGAGAAGAGAAAGGTCAATAAAACCGGGCCACAGGCACTGTCAGAAAGCAATGGCAGCTGTCTAGGTCTGGTCTAGAAAATGTATGTGTGTCATTCAGATGTGCATGGCCATCCCTGAAGAGCAAGGACACAAGACATAAAGTGAAAAGAGCACATGCCCATGGCAGACATGGTTCCTTGATTACACTTGAAGAGCACCAGCTGCAGCAAAAGCCCTTGTGGGGACTTGGATTTGCACCGGGGCTTTCCCCTCAGGGCAGGTGGAGGCAAGCTTTGCTGGGTTACCCATAATCCAGTGGCCTCCTCCAGTGTTGCAGTACCAGAAGCCAGTGTCACAGTAGAGGAGGAGGCCAGAACTTCAGTTTGATGCCTCACACCTCTTCTGCAGACACAGATCCAAGAAATCTCCCCCAGCTGCTCAGAGCTAACGCTTCTATCAAGCCCATCATGGCCTCCTCCAGCTGGGACTCCTCAGGCCAAGAAGGGGAGAGCTGTGATTATTGAGTTATTCTCAGGGACAGGCTGTGGGGAATGGGAAAAAGGGCGGAAGCTGCTGCTGACTTGAGGGTAATGGGCTCCAACCTCCCCTACATAGCTGAGAGCTGCCCATTGCTGTAATGGCAGCACCCCTCCAGCCATCAGTGATGGGCAGTATGACTCATGATCCAATGACTTGGCAAGCCACTTCTGCTCCCATTGCTCTGTGGAGAGAATGACTCACAGCTCAGGCCCCCTAGCCCTGCTGCAAAGAGTAGTCGCTCCTGCTGTGCTCCATGGGGACCTCAACAGGTACTGGCAACTCCAGGGCACAGCATACAGTCACCATAGGAAAGCCCACATTCTTTGTAGGAAGAGCCCAGCAGAGACCCAGAGGTGCCCTGAGCCCTTCTTGCATGGAGAAAGAGCAGAACAAGCCTCGTAATGTGAACAAGCCCATCAAACTACGGTTCCCTCAACCCTAGGGACTGTGGGAGAGAGCAGGCATCCCAGCTAACACAGGGAATCATATTACAGCTCCCCACATTTTTGATGAACACCACCACTTTCCCCTGTGACAGGAATGCTGCTCAGATTGCCCAGAAAGGCCACCACTGCTCTGATTACTTCAGATTTATCTGTCTGCTGCGTAAGAAGAACCAGCCACCTCCTGCTCCTAGAGACACTTCCTGGAGGGACACTGCAGCTCCTGCAGTCACGGAAGCTTTCCCAGCACACTGAGGCTTGCTGTCCTCCATCCCAAACAGAGCTTCACCCCACTACAACACAAAGGATGCCCAAGCATCTCTGATGTAGATACCAGCTTCAGCCCTCCTCAACACAGTCTCTGTGGGCTGAACAGGGTAAAACTGCATAGCAAATGTGCAGGTAGGGGAGCATTTCTGTAAGAGAGGGACACAATTAGCTCTTACCTGCTTCCTTATTTACCCTTGGATCCATATGACCATGGTGCGTCTGTCCCCATGCAAGCAGCAGAGGAGCAAGAGCCAGGAGAAATGCCAGAGCCAGCCCTTGCAAGGCCATGGTGGCATGAAGTGCCCTGGCAGGACTCAGTCTGAGGTACTCAGGAAAGGTATCTGAGTAAGCTAGCGCAGGAGAGGTGCTCACACAGAAATGAAACAGCCACGTAGGGAAATCACATGTCGTGAAAGGAGCTTCCTCTTTGGAGAGAGCGTTCCACCAGCCACAGGGCTGCTTCTTGCCCATCGTCCAACAGATAGTGGGATGGGGTCTCCTGGGTACCTTGTTCTAGAGTTTTTGCTGGCTACCTCAGGCTCCAATTGCTGTTGAATCCCACCAGTAGACCTTCCAGATCTGACAAGCTCCTGAACCTGGAAGTGTTCTTATTTCCCTTCTCCTCTAAACCTTACCTTCTATCCTACTCTGACCTACACTTTGTCAGTGCCTTGTAGGATGTGAAGTGCCTCAGAATGGACAGCGCACACAGTACTGGGAGTAAGAGGGTCTTCTGGAGCTGGATGGAAAAGTCTTGTTCCTGTTACAGTCGAGATCAGGGAGGGTCTTTGGGTATGGGAGAAAATTGTCTGAGTGCTCTCCATTTTGGTCTGTAACCTCAAGGCTGGTCACTCACACTCCCCCAGTCTCCTGTCACTGCAGATGTCACCACCAAGATCTTCTTTGGGTGCCTTTCCAGCTCACACACTGTTTGTTGCATGGCCTCAGGCTTCCATGAGTCCTGGCTCCCTGTGCTCTGGCAGCTCTCCTGGGCAGCTCCTCTTTCTCACACAGCCTCTCTCTCTCTGTGTTTCTCTGGACAGAGGAGCACAATTGCCTTATGGTCCAACACTCTCAGTGTTCTGGGCATGGGTGCTGTCACTCAGGGTGCTTTTCACCACCAAGCTGGGACTGGTTGGCCCAGAGCTCCAGGGCAGACCCTTGCCAGGGAACCACCATCCTGAGGATGGTGTATCTATTTGTATTCCTCCAGTAAAGAAGCAACTGAGGGATTCTGTAAACTAGATCTCTCCTAAGATCCATTAGGGAACATCAGTACTTCAAGTCCAGCTGTGCCACATACAGTGAGGTTAACAGGGTAAAGTTTTCTAGCAAGCTTGCAGCAACAGAAGTAGCAGCACTAAGTCATGTCCTCCCTGTTTCCTTGTCAGATCCCTGTGCTTTGGGAACCAGGCTTTTCTTGGCCCTGTACAGTCACCAGTGGTGCAAGCACCCAGAAGAGTGGCCACAGCCAGCACTCTCTACAAAATCCCAGAATTAGACATAGGCACTCTTACTGCCTGTCTTTGGCATATGAAAGAAGCAAATCCAGTGAAATGAAACAGCCAAGCTTCAAAAATTCACATGTGGCACAGCAGGCTTCCCATTGCAGCTTATGTGATTATTTCTTTTCCCCTGTCCTGAAATGCACTGAGACCTGGCAATCTGTGTTTGGCCTCTTCCTCCTAAGAAAGTTACCACATTATGAGATTTGTTGTCTTGGAGTACAGCATCCACTAGAAAAATGCTGAAGAAATACTGAAAGCCAGCACACTCAGCCCTATGCCTCGCTCTTCACAGTCTAACCTTGGAGCTGCTAGCTCAGCTGGTGATGCCTGCCTGGGAATCACACAGCAGAGTTCAAATAAGAGAAGCTTTCCAAGGGATTATCAAGGCACACAGCTCATGAATCCAAACTCGGCATGGCATGATCAATGGGAGGTGATCCATGAGGCCACTCAGTGAGCTCTCAAAAGCACATCATGTGTGGGCTGCGCACACTCTGCATACGCCACTCCAGCCCACGCAGCAGGACTGAGTCTGACAGACTGATCTCAACACATCACAGATGCTTTCTAATACAGATATCCTGCTACAGCACACAGCAAATGTGTGCATTTTTGCAATCCACACTCCTTCCCTCATGGGGCTGATTGATGACTGTAAACGTGTTTGAAGGGCAGTTTCCTGAAGGTCCATTTGATCAGAACTAACAGGATTCAGACTTTTGGACTGAAGAGAGAAAAACACAAACCACCTGCAATTTACAATCAGTTTTACTTCTGATAGAGAAGAACACTGAGGGCTCAAAACCATTCACAAAACCACAAGTAAAGGAGAAGTAGCTGTGGCTTTTGAGGATCAGGCCTTGTGGAAACTACTAACATAGCCAGCATGTGCCCCTACAGTGAAGTCTATTCCTGTGTCAGAACTTAAAAATAACAGAAGTATATTTGGGTCTTATCTTCACCCCTACCCCAAAGCTGTCCCCAAGGGAGGCCAGTTCGGGACCTACCTATAACTCATTAGACATGGTGGGCTGAGGCCAAGCTGAGATGTCATCCTGCAGGTGGTGGGTCAGGATCAGACCTATGGAGGGTAATCCTGTCAGATCCAGCCTTGGGAAGGCCAGGCAGGGGTCTAGTCCCTGCACAGCACCAGTACATGACCCCATGTGGTCTGAGGGACTGGTTCCCCACATGCTACTGCTTTCTCTCCTGGATGCAGAGTCTGCTTTATTTAGGGCTTCAGCCTGAGATGCCAGAATGTAGAGGCTCTTCTGGCAAGGAGAACTGGAAAATGCCCACAGAATCCCAGCTAAAGCCCAGCCTCAAAATCTGCTGTGGGCTCTTCCTCACCCTCCAGCAACATTCCCAACCCCATCAATCCTGAAGCTCCTTCCGTGGGCAGTTGGAGTCTTGCTATGCCATCAAAGGGACAATGGCCCATCACTGTGCCACCCTGAAATTAGGAACCCTCCAGTCCCTTCTCCAAAATGCCAATAGAACACAGATCTCTCAAACTCTACAGCACACCTACCCACAGGCAGAAGGAGGGTAAGGGGAGCCCCCCTAGTGCCAGGGTGCAGAGGGATTCCTCCAAGGTGACAGCCTGGTCATGAGCAGTTACCATTATCTATCTTGGACCCAATAAAACATCTGGAAGGTCTGCAGAGAGCTGTGCTGGCCTGAGAGAGGGGTGGCATTGGGGCATCTTTGCTGTCACCCAGTTTGTGACAGCAGCAGGGGCAGGGACTCACTCTTGTGGCACTGGTCAACCCAAGGCTACCATCTCTTGCTCCCAAGGTGGAGCTGTCAGGTCTGACCCAGGACAGGTGCGCTGTGAACAGAGCTGGGAGAGTCCAGCATGGTGCAGCATTCCCAAAGGGCATTTCTGGGTGCTGGGCAGAGCAGTGGCAGGCCATGAGGAGTGGATAACCATCCCTCCCCTTTGCTCTGACTGCTACATCATCTCTTCCCAGAGGAGGAAGCAGGACCTGCTGCTGGTTCTCCACAGTGAGTGTCTCCCCACTTCTCTGAGTCCATCTGCTCATTCCCCCCCTACATGGCCTTCTCCAAGCAAGCATAGATCCAAGACAAGCAAGACTCTGCCTTCGCATTGCTGCTTTGATGCACATCCCTCTGCAAAAACTGCCAGCCCACTGCCCCCACCCAGCCCACTCAGGCACATCTGGCCTTGTGCTGCAGCCCACACCAACCCCAAATACACCCCGATTCCCCTTCACGCCTGGACTGCCAGCCTCTCCTGTTTGGCCGCATACTTGCTGACTGCCCAGAAAGGTATTTTTAGCACACAAAATTGGACATAAGCAGCTCACAACTGGGAGCAGGGTGGAGTAAGGTTGGAGGGGACATGGGATGCTGCCTTTTGGTTTGAGGAAGATGTGCTCAGAAATGGGGTTTCCAGCTCTGACATCCAAGCAATTCCACATCTGGTCCAGACATTCCTGTTTGCACCCCTAGGGCCATTCTCAGGGCATCCCGCTCTGGTTCTTGGACAGGGGATGTGGCTAAACCCAGAAGCCAGGAATTTTAAGATTTGGAGCAGTATTTCACATCAGAATAACTTTCCCCCAGGCCCTGATACCTGAAGACTCTTTGTAGCAGCTTGGGAGCTCCTGACCTGCTCTTTCTGTCCTCATGCTTTATACCTACATCCTGCCATCTGCTCTGGGGTGGCATATTGTGCCAGTAGTCCCTCCCACTGCCTGCATGGAGAAGCCCTCTATCTCCTTGACAAAACCTTCAGTCTGCAGCTCCTTCATTACTCAAGCCTCTCTGCATTGCTCCCATTCAAATGCTCCACCCAACCCCATGAGCTGACCGCACTTGTCAGAGTTCTCTTTCACAGGCAGGTGATAGAGTGCAGGTGTTTGATGGAGTCATGAGTCTCTCCCTCAACACATGGGTCCTAAATAAAGAGCTTGGCACTTCCCCTCTACGCTTCTCAGCCTGTACACCTTCCAGAGAAAAGCAAATCCTGAGGAACCACCTATGCCACCCAGGGTAGCTTGGAAGAGAGAAGACCCCAAAATATACTGACCCTGGAAGGAACCAGATGAATAGGGAAGAAAAAGCCAAGCAGTGGTTTCACCAGTGAAACAGAACCAGTGGCCTGGTGGACAGGAAAAGTGGCACAGCTGATGGTGTTATCTGGTCTTCTGGAGGCTGCACAGCCCCATCGTCTTGCCTGGTGCTGCACCAGTGGTGCATTTGGCGAGGCATCACTGCTGTCACAGGGAACCTGAGCAGGCACAGCTCTTGCCTGACCCATGCCAGGATGCCTGTCTGTATCCTGGCCACATAGTTGCTATCAGCAGAGCGCTATCCTCCGCAGAGCAGCTTCCTGCACACATGGGACACTGGAAAGCCAAGGTGTGGGCTGGGCCCCTGTTCACTCCTCTTCTCAGTGCGTGGCCCTGCAAACCCCCGGGTGCCTGCTGCCTTCCACAGTCTTCAGTCCCTGACCAAGGCTTGCCATGGCATGATCCTGCTCCCCACAGAGACTGGGCAGGTGGGGTAAAATGAGGGAGGAGGTCACTGTGTCCTGGTAAGTCAGTGTGAGTGGTGTGGATGGCACAGTGCCCAGAGCCTGGAGAGCAGCTGCCCTTTGTTGTATAAATATGTGCATAAAGTCACATGTGTTCCAGTCCAAGATCAGTTCAAGGGGAAGATTTTGAGCAGACCTACAGCAGTGTAACAGCTGACCTGCAGGAAAAAGGAAGGTCCTAACTCATGCAACAACTTCTGATGGGGAACCCTACGCCCCTTGGCCAGCAGAAAAACCAACAATGCTGGTGATGGTCCTTCTTCATGAGAGTCTGGGCTACAGGGCACCCACATAGATGTTTCTGAATGACCCATAGGGAAAGGCTCACCATGCATCATGGTGTGACTTACATGCCGGGTGCTGTGCTGGTGGTGACACACTTGGCTCACCCACAGTCTGCAGCACTGGGTGTCTCTTGGCTGTAATTATCCTCCAGAGACCAGTTAGTCCAGCGCTGGTGCAATCAGCCACTACAGAACAAGGGCTCCACAGGGTGGGGTGACCAGGCACACATGACACAGGTGGACAGAAATTAGGTCACGGTAATCAAAAGTATTAATGGATCCAGCCTCCAGCATGCGGGGCACAGCAGGATCAAAGCCCTGTCCCATTTGTCTCAGCTCTGCCTTGTGCTAGGGCCAGCAGATATCCCACCTACCACCACTTGTCCCAGCTCAAGTGTCCTTTGCTTGTGCTGCTGCTGGCCTGGGATCATCAGCCTCACTAACAGACACTCTCCTTCCTCATTTTTGATCCCCTGTGGGGTACAAGGCTGCTGTGTGTAGACAGCCCTGCTCCCTTTCTCTGTTGTGCTGTAGAGATGTCCCTGCTTAGAACAACACACCTTCTTCCCTTGCCTTTGTCCCTGTGGAAGATCCCAGCACACTTGTCTGTGCCAGATCCCTCCCTATATGTCAGGGTGTGGGAAGGTTTTTTGTCCCGGGCCCCGCGGAACAGGCTGATGCACTTCCTTGGCAGTCAGGGCGCCTTGACTCATGGGAGAAGACAGCAGATGAGGAAGGCTGGCAGCTCTGCTCATGGAGCTCATTGAACCCAGTGAGATTTTCAGCAGCTGGGGGAAGCAGAAAACAGCTGTGATTGAGTTGGCTGCAAGCAGCGGCACCATGGCGACTTCCATGGCATACACAGTGCAGCTGCCTTCCCTCCCAGCGTTGGGCTGTGCTCCAGCCTGTGCCGCCTCAGCCTGTCCTGCCTGGATAAGGTCTGGATAGGGCACAACGATACGGGAAAGAGCTAGGAAGTGCCTCCAGTCACAGGAAGCTCCCTGTTTTCTGGTGCACAGAGAACTTCCCAGCTCCTCCTTCCCACCTCCTGGACAGAGCACCACTGCCTACACATGGGTGTGGCAATGGTGACCTCCAGGCAAAGGGCTCCCATGGGCACCTAGAGCCCAGCATGGTCACAGTGCTCCCCTGTGCCCTGTCACAGAGAGAGAAAAAGGAAGGGGAAGACAGTAGTCTCAGGAGGACAGACTAAATTCTCTGCCTTGGCCATGTCCATGTTTCCTCGTGAAAATGACCCTGACCCATGGCCTCCCTTGAACCTGCCCCATTAGCACAGGCTACAGCTGTGCAAGGGAACAAAACTGTGCGGTGTGGATGATTACAGGACCATGGTCAGGCTGAGGTGTTACTCAGCGAGGTGTAACCTGAGTGAGTACTGGTTCAAGGGCAGGGAGCCCCTTGCAGCACGCACCTCTTGCTTGGACATCTGGGAGAATGAGCAGGGCTCTATAGTCTCTACCTGCAGGCGGGAGAACAGAAGGGACTGGAAACATCTCTCTCACCCATGCTTCTGTGGCTGGGGTGGGATGTGCCCTTCTTGAACAGAAGCTCGATGCTCCCAGGGGAATAGTTCTCCAGCATTGCTTTCCTTTTTGTCAACTCTGTGATGGGTAAGGAAGCCAGGGCAAGAATGAGGATGCTGGTTTGTCAATGCAGCGTCTCTGAGGTGGACTGTGCACATGGGTGTGTTCTGTAGGGTCTCTGGCAGGCACTGTGCTGAGCTGTGCATGCCCTCACTGGCCTTTCCCAACACATTGCTATACTGCTTCTAAGTTCCTCTCTGCAGCAACATCAAACCATGCAGATCAAGGGCCAGCAATGAACCACGGTGAAGGCTCTTGCTGCCTCGCTGTCACAGTTTAACCACAGCCAGCAACTAGTGAGCAGTAACTAAAACACCTATGTGTTATCAACATTATTCCTACACTGAATCCAAAGCACCGCACTGAAACAGCAGATAGGGAGAAAACAAATTCTATCACAGACAAAACAGGGACACCTGCACTCCTGCAACTGGTGCCTTGGGTCACAGGCAGCGCTTCATCCAAGGCCAGTCCCAGGCATGCTCTGATGAGGTCCCACTTGTCCCATCACTGCAGCCAGACCAGGTTCTTGGCATCCCTGCTCCTGCCTCACATCTGGCAGAACCACAAACCTTTCAGGTATGCTGCAGTGTGGCTGGGGAGTACTACTAATAGCCCAGCAAGGTGCAGGAGATGGAGAAAGACTGACACAGCCTCCTAGGATGAGTGTGGAGCTGCTGAGAGTCCCACTTTCCAAGTCCCACCCAAGAGGACAAGGAGCAGCCCTGTTACCTGCTGGGCAATCTTGAAGGATGGGAGCATGGCAGGTGGTGTGAGATAAGCTATCCAGGCTGATTCAGGTGCAGGGTGGGTGATGCCAGAGATGTCAGCGTTGTCCCTACCTGTTTGGCATGAGGTGACCGGCTCCTGGTGACCTGTGAAGCTACTTGTAGTGCTGGTTCACTGCAAGAATGTGGACATGGAACTGTTGGAGCAAGTCCAGAGGAGGGCCATGAAGTTGATAAGGGAACTAGAGCACTTTCCCTATGAAGACAGGCTGAGAAAGCTGGGGATGTTCAACCTGGAGAAGAGAAGGTCGTGTGGACACTTCACAGCAATTTCCAGTGTCTGAAGGGGGCTTACAAGGAAGCTGGAGAGGGACTCTAATCAGGAACTTTAGTGACAGTACAACAGGGAATGGCTTCAAACTGAAAGAAGACAGGTTTAGATTAGATGTTAGGAAAAAATTGTTTACTGTGGGGGGTGAGGCATTAGAATAGGTTGCCCAGAAAAGTTCTGTATATCCCAACCCTGGCAGTGTTCAAGGTCAGGTTGGATGAGTCTTGGAGCAACCTGGTCTAGTGAGAGGCATCCTGACCCATGTCAGAAGGGTTGGAACGAGATGATCTTTAAGGTCCCTTTCAACTCAAACCATTCTATGATTTTATGTAGTTGTGCTCACATGGCTACATGTCATGTCATCGTGGACCACATGTGGTGCAGGCATAGCCAGAGCTGCCTCCCCTTCTTTTCAGAGACGGTGGTTGATTTTGTTTTAGCAGTGTTCTTAATGTTTTCAGTTTCACTGTCCATGGGGCTTCCACCAAGCACACACTCAGCTGCATTCAGGCACCAGTGTCCCCCTGGCATGGGTGCTAGGCCTTTTTTGAGGAGAAGTGGAGTAGGGAGCTGAAATCATGGTCCACCATTAAGAAACAGGGATGGCACATGGATGCTGCTTACATAGATGCCATGGCACTGGGACCCAGGCACAAGAAGCATCCACAGGAGATAACAGGAGGCAGCAAGCAAACACTGCCAGGTGCTGTGCTGACTCTGCTCCAAGAATATTAATGACACAACAAATATTTGCAGCCCTCATGCTTCAGGCAGCTCTGCATTGGCTTTGCAGCTGGAGCGACAGGGAGGGAATACAGGCACAGCAATATGCCTGCACAGCAGGGACCTTACCGGACTCTGCTGGCAGCTGGACATGGGCTGCGGCAGCCTGTAGCCATGATGCTGGGTGTGCAACATTCACGGCTCTGCCGGGCTCAGCAGCACACAGTGCTCTGGGAAATGTAGTCCCGCTGCATCACCTGTGTTGTGTGCTGTTGGGCACCACCAAGCTGGGACTGGGACCTTATCCCATGTATTCCGGGCTCCTCGAACTGACCAGGCCTTCTAATAGGTTGTAACAATCACTGCTGTGCTCCCCTTTCCTGTTTCTTACAGGGAAGAAGTGGGAGATATTTGTCAGGGACCAGTCCTCTCATAGAGGAGAGAGGAAGCATGCAGGACATGGTGGGCAGGTGCAGAGATCTTCTGGGTGATGTGTGTTAACGTGGGAAAAGAGCAGAGATTTTCTGGGACAGGAGGAAAAGGGGATTCCTGGGACCAAGAGACTGCACTTACATTCTGGAGGCAAGCACCAAAGGGAGACATCTGAGCAATTTGATGCTCTTCGTCCTGCCTGTGTCTGTGTTTGCACAGTCCCTGCAGGCTAGAAAATCCTCCTGCAATCAAGCCTAGTGCCTGTTCTGGCACAGCTTTGCATACTCCTTGAAGCCATCCCTCAACCCCACAGCAGCAATCATTGATTTTCCAGAGTATTTGCAGAGAAGGAGCCTCAGGTATGGATGGGCTCTCACACATAGGTGCAGAGGAGAGGACTGCGCCAGTTCTGGCTCCAGGGCTCTGAGCAGTGCAAGTGTTTGGTCAGGATGGGTTACTGTTGGCTCATCCCAACCTGCAAGGACAGCGGTGCCACAAGTGCTGGTGTGGAATAGAAGGGGGGTGCAATAAGGACCAGGTTTTCTGTGTGGACCCCCCCTGCATCCTTCGCTGCACTGCCTGCAGCCTAGCCATACCACAACTGTTAGTGTGCCCTGATCCTCACAGGACATCCCTGCACTTCTCCACCTCCAACCTCCCCAGGCTGTTTGAAGGCTCTCGCCCCTGCTCTGCCTGGGTAATGCACCATTCTCAGAAGGCAGTGTGAAGATGTTTATTAATCCCTGAGCCTTCTTCCTGTGAGAGAGGAAGGGTGCAGAGCTCAGAAGGAGAAGGGCAAAGAGGACAAAGCCCCCCTCCAACTCCCCCCTGCAGATCCATGTGAGCAGAGCACAGCCAGGGAGACCTCCTTTCCACTCTTCCTCACCAGGGATTGAGGAGCTTAATTCAGGGTTTGCTGCAGGCTCAGCCCAGCCTGACTTTTCATCCAGATGCCCAGAGTGTACTTGTCTGCACTATGGGAGGGATTTGGGGCACTGGAGACTTTTAGCCATGTCTCAGTTCAGCCCTGCTGTGTCAGGCAGGAGCAGAGCACGGTGGAAATAGCACAGTAGAGTTAACAAAGCTGATGAGAGAAGGGACTGCAAATCCTGCTGCAGTAATTTCCACAGTCAGAGCTATCTCCAGGGCTTTAATTTATCCATTACAACTTAATTGGATGTAAACCCAGTCACTTGTGAGCAGCAGGAGCTCTGAGCAGGCAGTGGTCCTGAGTTTCTCTCTGCAAGATGCCTTACCAGGACTCCCATCACTGCTGCAAGGCCTTGACCCTCAGGGGGCTACTGCACTCAAGTGACAGGGAAAGGCTCTCCTCGTTGCCCCAGCTGAGCTTCCCACACCATTAAGGAGCTGGTCACTGGGCTGTGGGTGCAGCAGGTTTCAGGTACCAGGGCTGAGCCCAGCCAGGTAGGAAAGGCAGCCAGCTGGCTACCAGGGTGGGAGGGCACAGGCTGCAGACTTCCATCCCCACAGGCAGGTGCTGGTCTCTCCTCTCACCCAGGGAACTGCTCCTGTCATTGTGTCAGGCTGCTGAGGCCTGGGAGACCCTAGAATGTGGCCTGTTTCACACCATGGTAACCTCATGGCTGCAACAGCCTCCCTGGCATATGCCATCCATCACCCTGGCAGGCTGGAGTGGTACTGGTGAGGCAAGGGATGGCTCAGATCCTTTGAGATTGGGACTGGCTGTCCAGTTCTGTTACCAGGTTCTGCCTTCCTACATGTAGGACACTTGCTCTGCACAATCCCACTCCCTTCTTCAGACCAGGAAGAGTAGAAATACCATGAATTTCTAGTGGGGTGGGGCAGGGTGCTGTTTCCACTATAAATAAGTCGGAGGCTCAGTTTCCCTGCTCTAGCCCACAGGGTTATTCTCCCTCCTGGGACAAGGAGGAAGACCCAGGGCTCATGGTCCATGGTGTTTTTGCTGAGCTTGGTGGCCCCTGGA
>VZRE01006263.1:74335-94808 GCA_013396775.1 Cephalopterus ornatus | reverse complement strand
CCCCCCATCTCACCCCACTTTCCCCTCTTTTCCCCCCACTCCCTCTCCCCCAGGAGGATCCGGCCCCGTTCACACTCAGGGCTGTTCGCCCTAAATCCCATTTTTTTTTCCCCTGGAGTTTTCCTGGGCTCATCCAGCTCCTGAATCGGCTGGAAATCTCTGCATCCCCCCGGGCGACTGCTCCTAATTAACCATTCGTTACAGCGGTTGAACCCTCCCAAATTACCCAAGATCTTGCGTAGGAAGCTTTGGGAATCCTGTGTGCCAGTGGCATCCACCGGGATGGGCTCCAAAATCCTCCCTCCCCATGGAGTGTCTGAATCTGGAGTGTCCAGACCACGTTTCACTGTCAGTGGTTTCTTACACCATGGAAAAACTCTCACGGAATCGCAGGAAAAGTTGAAATTGAGGATTATTTTCCAGCTGTTTCATGTCTCATCAGAGGTGATTTTTTGGGGGGCGGGGAAAAAAAAAAAAGAGGGAAATAACACAAATGCTGCTGTTGGATTTATAATTTCATATTCCTAGCTCTAATTATTCTTCTATCGTCCTGTTGGCAGATGTCGGAGTTACTTTTCCCGGCGCTGCATAACGAAAACCATCAGGGTTTTTTTTTTGGGGGGGAGGAGGGAGGGAAGGGGAACCCAAAAGCTCTGAGGTCAGGAATTTGGGAGCAGGAATCTTGGATGAAGCGTTTGTGGGACCAGCTCACTCCCTGAAAGGGGCTGTGGGGGGGGCATCACACCTCTGGGACGCGGGTCGGGATGTGGGATGCTGCCATCTCCTCTTCCCAGACCTTCACCAGCTGCTTCCAGGCTGCAAAATCCCAAACCGAGGTGGTTTTTCTGGGAAATGGGGCGACTGTGAGTTGCGGGTGACGGGGATTTGTCCCCACCCCTGCTGCTGTTCCCCCTCTTTGGGGCTGCTCAGGGATGTCCCATCGGTTCCCAACCGGAGAAACACAGAAATACCTGGAATGAATAAAGTCTGAGGGGGCAGGGAGGGCCCGGGGGAGGTTTTGGGGATGAGATGGGGCTGTTCCTGCCCCATTCCATGTCCCTTGGTGCCTGCAGGACCAGCAGATCCTCCCTTTCCCCTTTTCCCCTTTCTCCCTTTGCCTTTTCCTTTCCCTTTCCCTTTCCTTTCCCCTTTTTTCCTCCTCTCTTTTCCCTTTTCCCCTTTCCCCCGCTGCACACTCGTTTTCCGATCCTCTGATTCCAGGAGAGATTCCCCTCTGCCGTGTCCTCTGCTTCCCACTGCCTCCATTATTAACCCTGACAGCTCCTACAATTATAATCAATTATAACGATAATTCCAGCACTTCCTCCTTCAAGAAAAGCCCCGGCACCGACTCCCTGGAAAAGAGGAGTGAGAAATAATCCATTAACAGCGCTTTGTGGCAGCAAATCGTTTGGGCTCCGCTGTCACCTCCCAGCACCTGAATAATTCATGCCCTACTTCTTTTCCCTCCCTCTTCAAATATCAACATGTTTAAAGTCCTTGTCAAAACCGAACTGCCCTCCCCGAAAGGAGGAGAGGTAAGGAGAAGGTACGTGGCTCTCAAAATGGATTATTCCGGGGGAGGGGAATGTGGGGAAAAATCCAGATTACGGGGGGGTTTGGTGTGTTTTCCACGCGGGGAACTCTTCGCGGGTGCTCAGGTGCACGTGGACACGAGCTGCAGGCCCGGGACACGCGTGTCCGCGTGTTCGTATTCATGATTTGAGGTGCTCTCACGGAGCCCTGTGGTGTTTTGGGGCTGCTGAGGGGTCCCGGGGTGTTGGGGAGGGGGGAGCAGAGAGGTGCAACCCCCTCACCCCCGGCGTTTTTGGCTTCTCTTCTGGAGGAGCCTCTCGGGATAATTCAATGACACGGAGAGGAGAAGGTTTTAGGGCAAGGGCGGGGGCTGTTTCTGTGGGTCTGGAGGCAGAGCCCGGCTCGTGCTCCGGGGAAAACGCGGGGGCGGCGGGATCGGAGCTGCCCCGGGATGATGCCACCCCGCTCCGTCCTCCCGGAATATGTATTTGTAACATCCCAAGGGTGCAGCTCTGTCTCCCTTGGTTTAAAACAAAACCAGACAGAGCCTTCTGAGGGTCAAAAGGGAGGTGGGGGAGGGCTTTTCTTCTACCTACCCCCAGACAAAGATCCCTTTGAATCCAATCAAGCAGAAAAGAACCCCCTTTTCCTGTGGGTTTTTGTACGAGGGGAAAGGGGCTGGGGCTGCCCTGCAAGGTAAAAGGAAAGGAGATCCCATTTTTCCTTTCAACAATGAGATCTTTATAAATGTTCTCCGAAAAAAAAAAACAAAAACAAAACCCACCAAAAAAACCCACACAACAAAAAACCAAAAAGCAAACCCAACCCCACGAAGCCCGGCAGCGGGAGGACGTGGTGGAGTTTTCCCAGTGGGGGGGGAGGAGGTGGGGGTCAGGGCTGGGGGGGACGTGGGGGGACACACTGGGGCTGGCAGGGGTGTTCGCAGTGAGGGTGGGATGCAGTTTGGGGGGTTATTTGGGCAGTGTGGGGGAGTTTCCAGTGCTCCCCCCTGCTCCACTGCCCTCGGAGGGTGCCCGGCCAGGCACGACCCGGTAACCTCCCACTGCAGCCCCTCCCACCCCTGACACCCCAAATTCCTCCAGGAATTCCTCACCCCTGCAGCGGCTCTGACCCTGCCTCCTTCCAGATCATCCAGAAAAATTCCCCAAACCCTTTTTCCTCCCGTCCATCCCCTGCCAAAGCCCAGCTGAGGGGCCCGAGGGCCCCCGCTGGAGCTGGAGGTCTTTTGGATGTGAAATATTCCTGGGTTGGTGGTGGGGCGGCGGGTCACTGCTCCCTCGGGGGTGGCTGCGGTCCCGGGACACCCTCCTTCGGCTCCTGCTTTGGGATGGGTGTCCTTGGAGACCTTGGGAACAGCTGGACAGAGGCCACGTCCCTGTCACAGCCACGGGGTGATTGGGAGACCTGTGAGCTGCGGGATGCGGATCCCACTGGGATGAGTTGCAGGACAAGGATCCCGCTGGGATGAGTTGCAGGACAAGGATCCTGCTGGGATACACTGCAGGACAAGGATCCTGATGGGTGCTCTGCAGGACAAGGATCCCGCTGGGATGAGTTGCAGGGTGTGGATCCTGCTGGGATATGCTGCGGGGTGTGGATCCTGCTGGGATAATCTGCAGCACGAGGATCCCACAGGGATGCTCTCCAGGCTGGGGATCCTGGTAGGATGCTCTGCAGGACACACCAGCATCACCCACAGGACCTCCCCAGCCCGGGAAGGGTTCTTTGCTGTGCCAGAGCTCCCAGGATCCCTGAGGGAATGTCGTGGTCCCAGAGTGGGTTTATGGCACCGCTGCTCCCTCTGCACTTTTTGTCAGAGAATCAGGGAATCCCAGACTGGTTTGGGTTGGGAAGGGCCTTAAATCCCACCCACTCCCACCCCCTGCCACGGGCAGGGACACCTCCCACTATCCCAGGTTACTCCAAGCCCCATCCATCCTGGCCTTGGACACTTCCAGGGATGAGGCAGCCACACCTTCTCTGAGCAACCTGTGCCAGGGCCTCCCCACCCTCACTTGTCTGTTGGTGGAGGGAGCCCCAAATTGCTTCTCTGCCTTATCCTAGAAGTCCCCAGCTCCCCTTTTCCCTCCTCGCTTCCCGTTCCCTTCCCTCTCCCTCCTCCCCCTTCGCTTTCCATGTTACTCCAGGACTTTTCCCGCTCCGACTTTGAGTCTCCTCAGGGCGCGCAGCGCAATTAAACCGGCCGATAATGAACTTATTTCCTCGGACGCCCTCCCCGGCTGCCTCAGGAGCTGCCACCAACCCTCGGGGTGCCCGAACTGTGGGGTGACGATGCTTTTGCTGCACCAGCTCCCGCTTCCCCCCGCCATCAGCAGCGCTCCCAGAGCAGGGGCTGCAGGGCCAGACCCTCGCTGGGGGCGGGTCATCGCCCCGAGGGGCATTTTTTTTGCCGCAAAAGGAACTTAATGAAGAGTTTTTCGCGTTTCCCGGAGCTGTTGCGGCTGCTGCTTGCGAGCGCTCCCCACACGATGGCAATGTCTGCCCGGCCAGAGCGGGGAGGGCTCAGCTGCTCCCGGGCTCTGCTCCGACAGGTGGATGGGTTTTTTTTTTTTTGCCCAAAAATGAGCGATTTTCGGCTCGGAGGGGGTTTAGGTTGGTTATTTGGATAAAAAATTTCTCCGCGGGAAGGGTGTTCAGGCCCTGGAAGAGGCTGCTTAGGGAAAAGGTGGAGTCCTCATTCCTGGAAGTGCTCAAGAAACGTGTGGATGTGGCACCTGGGGACAGGTTTCAGTGGTGGTGCTGGTGAAAGGCTGGACTTGATGACCCCAGAGGGCTTTTCCAGCGTAATGATTCCGTGATTCTGTGGGGTCCTGCTCCCAACCCCTGCTCCATGGCTGAGATCCACTTGGAGCACAACGGGAGCTTCTCCCTGAGGCTCCCTCCAAGCAAAACCCTCGGGGGCCGCCTTGGAGCCACTCGGGCACCACCTGCACCTCTGGAATCTGGAGCTGGAGAAGTGTGGAGAGCCTCCTCCGGGTAGGACCTGCCCTATCTGGGCACTGCCAGGTGCTTTCTGGAGGGGAGCAGCTTTTTGGCTACGAGGGTTGGCATTTCAAAGTGGTTTTCCCCTTCTGGGCTGGGATAAAAAAGGCGATTTTATTTAATTATTTCTTTTCAAGCCAGCGGAAAATCCACAGCACTGAAACCTTCCCCTTCCCACCACTTCAAACCATTGACCTGACGGCTCTTAACATTCTTTCCCTGTAAATTAAATTGCGGAATAGAGCCTATCAGAGTTTAAGGGATGTAAAATTCCCCTCAGTCCGTTCCCTTTAAACGGGGAAACTTCTCCACACCGATTATTGCAGGCAAAAAAACGAGCTGGAGCTCGAGCAGTTGGAATTTTTCCTACTGAAAAAAAAAGAAATATTTAATCAAAACATTCCCAAACAGCCCAACTGTTCCCGAGGAGCAGATGCCCGAGTGCTCCCGAGGAGCTGAGCAGCAGCCAGGGGCTGAGCCTGGATCCCTGCTCCGAGGAAAACCCACGGATTTCAGCAGGTCCTGGTCCCGTGGCAGAGCGTTGGGGAAGAGCAGCTCCAGCTCAACGTTTCAGGTGCAGGAAACACCTTGGGAAAGGGACAGGTTGTGTTGTCACCAACCTGCTTTGTGCTGGTGTCTCCCAGCTCCTTCCCTGCCCCCATCCTGGGAAAAAAAAGAGGATTTTTGGGGTTCTTTTGGCGCGTTTGGTATGTCAGGAGTGGATTTGGTGTGTTGGGGGCGAGCACTGAGCCTGCCCAGCCCCGGCTGGCTCTGGCCTGCGGGGACGGACGGGCACAAGGAGGGGGGTGGCAGCAGGGAATTGCGGTCCTGGGGGGGTTTTCCAAGGTCAGGGGGTGAGTGATGGGGCCCCCACCTCCAGCCCATCCCCTCAGAGGGAGGAGACCACCCTGAGCTTCACAGGCAGCACCCCGATGTGCCTCAGGTGGACCTGCTCTTCCAGGGAGGCTGATTCGGGGGTGGGGAGGGGGTTCAGCTCCCCCTTTCCCCTCTGCAGCCCCTCCAGATCTGTTGATAACCCCCCTTTCCCCCCCCCACCCGGGATGCTCCTGAGACAGGAGCTGTACCAGCCACTTTTATTTCAAAACACGAAATAAACTGAAGCAAGGGGGAGAGGGGGAGCGAGCTCTTCTAAAGAGCACCAAATCGTATTGCCATGGAAACGGGAGGAGAAGCCCAGTAGCTGATGCTCTCCTGGGGCTGGGGGCCGGCTGTACCAACAGAGATGTTTTCTCATCTCTCATTCTTTCTTCTCTTTTTTTTTCCCCCCCCTGTTTTTGTTCCCCCTTTACCCTTTTGAAATTTGTCTTAGTGACTAAGCACTGGCCGGTGGATTTGACTGCCAGCTCCGGGGGCTGTGCCCTCTGTCTGCCCTCAGCGAGGCTTCCTGCACCCACTGCCCCCTCCCAAAGCCCGTCTCCTCCCTGCCTGCAGCTGCTGGGAGCTGTTTGGCTTCCCAAATGGAATTTGGGGAGCACAGGAGCTCGGGAATCACCCCCACACCCCGGATCTGCCTCCCTGCAGCGACTCAGCCCTTCAGCGCCGGTGCAGCTGGAATCCAAACGTGCCTTGAAAAAACAACCCCCCAAAACTCTGTGTGCGTTGGGAGATGGTTTGGGGCTTTCTGCAGCCCCAGGTGTGTGTTGGGAATGTTTAACTGGGGGCACTGGGGCTTCCCTGGAGCTCCCACGGCTGGGGGACTCCAGGACCAGCCCCCCGATGGCCCCGGGCCTGTCCGCAGACACGTGCGCTTCCAGAACCTCGGAAAAACCTTGGGAAAGCCCAACTTCCAGCATTTTCTAGCAGCCTTTCCTCTTCCAGCTCCCCATTTTGGTACCTCCAAAATATTTTGAGGCACCCGCAGCCCCTGTCCCCCACCCCTCAAACCTGACGGCCCCAGCAGTGCCTATCCTGGCGCTGCTGCTGGATTTGGGAGGTGCCAGCAGCACTTGGCATCTGTCAGGGATTGAGGAGAAAGGCAGTTTGGACAGCCATGTTCTCGCTGAGCTCCGTTTTGCTCAGATTTCCCACTTTTTGCCCTCCCTGGCTGCCGTGAAGAGGAACCGCTGCTGCTGCTGCTGCCGTGGGGCGAGTCCCCTGAGAGGGGCGTGGGGGGTGTGTGTGTGTGTGTGTTCCCTCGGCCTTCCAGAGACCCCAAAACTGGCTCAGGGAGCCTCTGGGGAGAGGATGAAGCTGCTGCTGGACGTGTGGCTCGTGGCAGGGTTAAAGCCGCCTTGTCACAGCCGCCTGTGGCACAGGGACCTGTTGTCACCCGCTGATGGGAGCAGGTGAGAACCCGCCACCCGTCACTCCCCGTCGTCCCTCTGCCCCCCCTTAAAGGCATTCCGGTTGGAATTGCAAGTTCTTGGCTGCAGGGAACGATTTTTACAAGGCCAATTAACCCACCTGAACCCTCCAAAATCAAATCCCTTCGCCCGCCTCAGACCCTGGGGGAGAAGGGGTGTGGATTGAGGGGCGCCCACCCCGGTGCCAGGGAGGGTCCCCCCCGTGCTGTGCCCGCTGCCATCTGCCCCAGGCAGCTGCGTGGGGGCTGGCCCTGGAAGGAGCTGGCAAAGTGTTTAGGGGAGGAGAGAAGTGCTGGGGAAAGTAATATTTAATTAGCCCCGAGAGGAGCGTTAATTGGCAGCCTTAATTTGAAGCCTTGCCAGGGCCTGTTGTATTCCTCCCCCCTTCAGCATAAAACGGGGCTCGGGGCTTAATTCGGAGGTCGCGGGGGGTTTGGTGGCATCTGGAGGGTGGCAGTGCCTGGCACTGGGCAGCTGAGGGGAGGGGGGCAGTGGGATGGGGGCTGAGGCCCCACAAGCCTCCCTTCCCCATCTCTGACCCCCTTCCCTCTGAAATAGCAACAGTGTCATCTCCCTGCTCCAGGTTTTGCTCCCTTTCCGTGGAATTCTCTGGGTTTTCTGGCTGAGGCGGGGGGCTGTGATTGTTGCATTCCCTTTTCCAGGCTCACCGAACTGCTCCAGGCCCAGCCTGGGCTTGTATCCCGAGATACAATGAGGAGAAGTGTCTGGATGTGCGGGGCTGTGTCCTCCTCCAAAATGCTGTTTACCGCCCGAAACCTTGCCACGGTCACCTTGGGCGGTGCCACCAACCCCCTGCCCCTGCATCCATGCCCCAAAAAATCGCCAAGGAATTTGGATTTGGAGCAACCCGGCAGGGAAAGGCTGTTTCTCTTGGCTCCCAAGGCTCGGGGAGGCCGGAGGAGTCACCTGGGAGCAGCAAAGCCTCGCCCCCGGCCCCTGGCAGGGAGAGAAGCTGCTCCCCCAGACCCAGGCTGTGGGATCCAACACCACCGAAGCTGGTGGCGGGGTGTCAGCTGGGGGCCAAGGGCAGGGGGTGTTTTTTGGGGGAAGCAGCTCGGTGGGTTCTGCACCCCCCCATCCTCCTGCAGCCCGTTCCTATGGCGACCAGGTAGCTGCCTTTCCCCTGGGCCCCGCCTGCGCCTGATCCTCACGCACAGCATCACCCTCGGGAGGCAGAGGGACCAAAGCAGCAGCAGGTCCTCACCCCGGGAGGGTGTGGGGGTGCTCAGGGGTCCCCACTGCGTGGTGGGAGCACTCAGGGGCGCTTGCCCCCCGCCTCGTTTGGGCGCGCACGTGCAGCAACACGGGGGTGTGAATTTAGGTGTATCCCCAAATCCTGCAGGTTTCTGGCACAGGCAGAGAGGCTGGTGAGACCCACCAAGGTCCTGCTGCCCTGGGCCTGGGATCCCACCCGGTCTGAGGTATCAGTGCCTCCTTAGAGGGACTTTACATACTGCGAAGTGTTGGATTTTGTCTCCCCTCTCAGGCCCAGGGGAGAGACACCTGAAATCACACCGCGGAATTGTGGGATCCCAGGGTTTGGCTTGAAAGGAACCTTAAAGCCCGTCCAGTTCCACCCCCTGCCGCGGCCAGGGACACCTTCCACCAGACCAGGCTGCTCGTGGACGAGGTAGCACCAGGGTTTTGCTGCAGGTGAGTCACCCCCCTCCTTCCCTCCCAGGCTCCTGGGGTGTCTCAGCAGGCTCCAGCCTCACCAGCAGGTCTCCTGTGCCCACCCTCTGCAGTGTCTGGACAGTTGTCTCCAGAGAACCCTGCAGATTTACGGTGGGATGGCATCAGCGTGGTCCCCCCGGGGCCGGGGCGGGTGGTGCAGCCCCGCTGGCTCCAGCCTGGCCATAAACCACTCCAAAATGCCCAAATAAACAGCCAACCTGGACCCCGGGCAGACACATCCCTGCGGTGGGGAGGGGTCAGGGAGCCCTTCCCTCACCCCCGCATGAGATAATGTTCCCAAATGGAGTGGTGCCCCTGGGAGCAAGCAGGGCTCGGCGGGCAATCGAGGTCACGGGAGGCAGGAGACGGGTCTGGCTCGCTCCCTGGGCTCCTGCTGAAGGGCTGACGTGAAGAAAGAGCTTGTCTTTGAAAGGGAAGGGAAATCCTGTCACTGTGAGCATGATTTGATGCTCAAAACTGCGAATCAGCCCTGCTGGTTTCCAGGCAGCCTCTTCCCACATGTGGGTACATCTCCCAGGATAGACTGGAGCTCGTCTGGAGCTCCAGATCCTCCAGATCTGCCGGGGCAGAGCTCAGCAGTGGCATTTCTCAAGCCAGTGGGAACTGAACACTCCCAAAATGTGTTGAAGGGTGCTCATGAAAAAAGAATCTTACCTTGTACCAGCCTTTTTTTTCCCCCCTGTCTGAAGTACTTTGCTAACTACCCCTCCTTTCCCTCCTCACTTGCTGCCAGGGGATCCTGCCTTCATCCAAGGGCTTCTGCTCCCAGGAACCTTCCCGGGGAATCAGGGTCCCATCAGGTGGAGTGACTGATGGAGCCAATCGATCCCGTGTTTTCGTGCCAGGGCTGGAGGGTCTCACCTCTGCCCAGCCCTGCTAATGGCAGCACTCTCCCGGTGATTGATGTGCCTGTTTCCTCAGGGAGATGCCTCCTCCTTAAAGGCACACGGCCTGGGCGACGTGGAGGACAAGGAATTGCAGAAAGGGAGAGCTGGAGGGGACCGCGGGAGGTGGTTTAATTTATCCCCTGCCCCAAGGCAGGATCAGCTATTCCTATCTAATTTCTGACAGATATTTGTCTGTCTTGTTCTCAAAAGCCTCCGGTGACGGAGATCCCTCTTCCTCCCCGGGCTGTCGCAGGGCTCTAATAGTCCTTATTATTAGAAAGTTTTTCTTACCATCCAGTCAAAGCCTCCCTTGCTGCAGTTTAAGCCCATTATTTCTTGTCCTTTGCGCAGCAGACACAAAGAACAGATTATTCCTGTCCTCAGCTGCTGCCCTTTACGTCTTGGAGGACTTTCATCATGTCACCCTCGGTCTCCTCCCGCTCAGACTCGACAAGCCCTGGTGCCACCAGGCCCCATGGTGGGAGTGTGGGATGGGGCTTGCTCAGGCAAGGGGCAAAGCTGAGCAGGGTCAGCTCCAGGCAGAGTCTGGATGGATTTTTTTTTTTAACTTCTGGGAGCTGCACCTCGGGGGGGGTTTCCCCAGGGGGTCACCCGGGAGGTTCTGGGGAGGCCTTGGTGCAACAACTGTGGGGCTGTCAGGGCTGCTGAAGGCAGAGCTGGGCCCTGCTGCAAACAGACGGGCCACCTCTGGCTGTGACCCAGCTCAGGAGTCGCTGGCCAAGGAGTCAGGCCCGAGGCTGATGGGCTCGTGGTGTCCCCGCGTAGATGTGCCACGCTGCTGCGTTCCCTCCCAGCATCTTCCTCCTGTGCACCCCTCGTGCCTTCTTCCTCTCCCTGCCTCAGGGAGGCCAGAGGGCAGCGGTGCGTTGGTCCTGCCACCCTCACCCCTCCATCCCAAGGGCTGGAGCACCCATTGCTGGTCAGGGATGGATTCCCTGGAGCCGCCCAGCTCTGCTTCCCTCCATCCCAGCGCTGGCCCCTGGGGCTGCTCCTCGTCAGGTTGCGGCTCCTTTTGCCTGTTGGCTCCTTAATCCCAGCCCTGGGTGACAGACCCCTTCCCCCCCATCAGCACTGGGGTGGGTGAGGACTGTTTTGTCTCTGACTCTCAGCTCTGCAGGAGGCAGTTTGCTGATAATCCAGGAGATCAAACCCAGAGCTTTTTTCCACACCCACCCCTCTACTCTTCTAAGTTTCTTAAACGCATTTACGAAGTGTGTGTTTTTCCAGCACACTAATGACTGATATTTAAGAGGGTTGGCACCCACCTCCCTTCTCCCTGCATCCCTGTGGGATCTGGGATCCTTACACCCTGTTCTTCAGGCATTTTGTCAAAGCATGATACGAGAAGTCTCGGTTCCTCTGCAGTTTTGCACCATTAACAGGGAAAAAATATCACTTTAGGGAAGCCGTGTGGCTCAGGAGTCCTTGGCACCGCTGGAGATGAATGTTGGCCCCTCCATGTGTGGGGTTTTTTTCCCTGGCTCCACGTGCAGTTGGAGAAGATCCTGGTTTCGATCCACCTCTGTGCAACAGCAGCTGGTGCCGACTCCTCTTTGGCTTGTGAGACTCACCACTACTTAGTGGTGCCACATTATGGTTCACCACGGTTTTCATTAGGGGAATCAATGAGCCACATCATCCCGGTGCTGTCTTGGTCATCAGAAAAGCATAAATAAAGCCTGTCTTGTCTCCAGGGCAACAGGAGCAACCATCAAATAGGTCTGGGTGTAGTGCAGAACACTCTAAATCAGTCGTTGTGGGGAGTTCTGGGCTCAGTGAACACCAGCCCTCTGCTTCTTTGCAGCCCTTGGTCATGAGACTGTTAAAACCAGCTTGGTGCAAACCCAACCCAGAACTGGTCCAGCCTTGCTCCACGTTCTGGTCACCACTTCTTTGGCTCCAGGGGCAAGTCCTCACTCTTTCCAGCTAAACTTTTGGACAAGTAATTTCTGTCTTGTGTAGCCTCTTTCTCTAGTGAATGGACTCATTTTGCCTTCCTCTGAGCTCGGAAGAATCCCTTGGCAGGCTCCTTGGCCGGGAGGAGGGCTGTGGTCACCTCTGGATCTGGACTCGTGGCCGGTTTTAGCCCCATGGCTGTGGAGCTGTTTTGCAGCCGGGTGTCCTGGGTGGGTGCTCACCTTGGATGGAGATGGAGATTGAGGTGGAAGTGGAGCTCAAGGGCGATGCCGAGGATCCTCTCCTCCCCGCGGGCACCACCACGGGGCCCCTCCCTCGGTGGGCACTGCCCCTGGTCCCCCCTCGCCCCTCCTGCCCCCACCCCTCCTGCCAGCCCCATTTTTTCCCTTCCCTTTCCCCAGGATTCACACAAATTGTTTTCCTGTTCCGATTTCTCCAGCGGTTCCCCTCGCTGTGAACTCGGCAGCGAGGCATCTCGGGGCTCCTCCCCTGCCTCCTCCCGCCGTCTCCAGCCGCCCGCTCTCCCTCGGGAGCTGTTTTCCATCCCATTTTCTCCTCTGATGGGAGATGTTTGTGAGAGGGAAGGCACCTGTGCGTGAGAGCAAGGACGGCTCCTGCTCCTTCCCCTCTCCTTGGCCGGTGACAGCCTCCAGCCTGCTGGGAGGTGGCCGAAGGAGGAGCAAGTGCCCCCCCTCGCCCGTTTGGTTGCCCATTTGGGTGTGGCGGTTGCCCAGATCCCTGACCACGGTGCGAGCAGCGAGACCAGTTTTTTCCACGCTCCCTCCTCTGGGCTCTGGCTGTGCTGGCTCTTCCATCCCAGGAATATGATTTATCTGCTGCATCTCGTGGACTCAAGTGGTATTGAACAGGTTTATTGGAGAGCTGGTTTCTGGACAGGGTGAATTAGGGGTGGGAGCGTGTAAGCACATTTTTTTTCCTTTCATCTCCTCGCTCCTCTGTTTTGACTCTGAGATTTAAAGAGGCAACTTGCCATGCCCTGGTGCCACAGAACGGTCTTGTGAACGGAGCCAGACCAAACCTGCCCACCCACGAGGCTCTGGCAGGTCTGATTTCTCCCCTCCCTGCCCTGTGTGCCCAGCCCTGGATGCCCGTGACGCTCCTCATCCCCCACCCCCAGCAACTTCTGCTGCTCCCGAGCAGGCCCAGAGCTCTCACACGTCCCAGGATGACCAGGCTGCCCAATTTGCTCTGCAAACTGGTGCCCAGCTTGCACAAGAACACTTGAAAAACTCCCTCAAGGCACAACAGCTTGTGGTAGCCTCCCCACCACCCACCTTCCCCTGGAGGCAGGCAAGCATGGCTCGCCCAAAAATAGAGATGAAGAGCCCTGGAGGAAGCATATGGAAGCTGGGAATGGGTGCCTGGCTATCAGGTTCCTGTCAGTGCTTTAACTCTGTGATCATCCTCTCTGCCTGGTGGGTGGGCTCCCCAGGACTGTGAGGACTCGGTGATGTGGAAGGGAGATTAGGGAGGGAGGTTTCCCCAATATTTTGAGGCTGTGATGCCTTTGGGAGTCCTCTGAAAGCTCCACACGAGGAGCAGGTGGGATGAGCTGGAGGAAACCAGGAGAGAGCAGTCCTCACACAGGAGCATCTCTGGGTTTCAAAGGGCAAGTGGCACTTGAATATTCCTGTCCTGGGGTGAAGATCCCCTGACGCAGCACCCACTGGGGCTGGGGGGGTTTTCCCCATCGTGGAAACTGGGAGCACATCTGGGGGACACCCAGGTGCCTCCAGTCCTTCCTCCCCTGCACCCCACGGGGCTGAGCATCACCCTCAGAGTCCCTCAAATCCCTGCAGCCAGGGAGCTCCAGGCTTCCCTGCACCAGCCCGTGCCTGCTAATTCCCAGGCACTGCAGAGGCTCTTATCCCTGTCGGAGCTATGGATATGCCCTTTCCAGCTGCTATCCTGGGGATCAGCCCGGCTCTGATTTAAAGGTACAGTCTTGCTGGCAGCTGCTGCCACGTTTCAAGAAAAACAAGGGAGGAAAAACCCTGTGGGAGCGGCTTTCCTTGGGCCTCATCGGCTCCTTGCAAATTCCTCCTTGAAACGGATTCCCCATCCGCTTGTGCCTCCCTGTCCTCTTGCAAATTCAGGGCAATTTCTCTCCTGCCCAAGGGGCAAGGAAGCTGGGAAGGAGGGTGTTTACTGTCTCAGTCAGATGGAGAAAGCACCAGGAGTGCAGGAAGATGCTGCTGCCTTCACTGGGAAGAGGAGGAGAGCAGACAGCCAGCTTCAGCTTTTCAGGAAAAGATTTTTCCCATCCTGTACATTTTCGACTTCTCGAAACTTTCCCTCATTTGTACTGGGATGAACCCAAGTTTTCTAGAACTCCTTGCCAAGAAACCTTCCTTTTTTTTATTTTTTTCCGTGTGTGACGGGGGAGATAATCGACAATATTTGAATTGCCAAGTGCAGAGCAGTGAGTCAGTGGGAAGCAAGAAGAAAACCTCATGCCATGCTCCTGTTGCTCATCGATTTGGGAAGATTGTCAGCCCAAACTGCCCCCTGTGGCTTTGCCCCCACAAGGGCCAGCTGCTGCCACGTTTCAAGAAGGATGGACTTTGGGCATCCTTTGGCGTCGACCGCCCGTGGAGCTCCAGACAGAATCGACCCCTGTAACCTCCCTAACTGCTCTGTTTATGTCCTTTTGCAGTCCCAGAGTGTGCCTGGAAATGGCACCAAGTCCCTGGTCCCCAGCTGGGGGCACCCTGGGACCCCCACCATGGTTGAGCTGCTGCCATTGGGGTCCTCATCCCCCAGGTTTGGAGGAACACATCTTTCTCGCCCAGCAAGCCACTGACGTGCTTCCTACCCCTTCTGACCCAGATTTCTGGTTCCTTCTGCTACAGAAATAGCCTTCAAGTGGCTCTTTTTAGACATTTCCACCTCCCGAGCTCTCCCTGTGCGGAGCGTGACGCAGTGTCACCCACCCACCCCCTCCCCGCAGTCCAGCGGGGCCCGTGGGTGTCACGGGCAGCCCAAGGACCCCCTTGCTTGAAACAGCCGAAATTCTGCCTCAGAAGGGCCAGGACCTGGAGGAATCCAAGCCCCTGCTGGCTCCGATTCCATTCTGTCTCCATCCCACGCTGTTACTCCGGGGCACTGGGAGGAGCAGCGGGGATCTGCAAGCGCTCCGACATCCCTGCTGATGACCCAGGATTGCCTCTGTGCTGTCTCCTGGTGGCTGTCTAGCCATCAGCTCAAGCACAGCCATGGTAAATAATATTTAATCCCTGCCTGAGCCCTCCATCCTCCCCTTTTCCCTTTCTTTTCTGATTGCTGCAGACAGCTCCGCTCTGCTCCGCTCTGCTCTGGCACTTCCCCGGAGCGAGGTGTGAGCCGTGACTCAGCTCTCTCCTTGCCTCTCCCCTTCCACGGTGCCTTAATCTTCACATCCCTCTCTTCATTTGACGCAGAATCTTGCCCAAACTCCGCTCTTCCCAATCCCCTCTAAATCCCACTGCTGGCGGCACCTCTCCTTCCATCCCCAGCGGTCCAGGGCTGCCCCTGACCTCGCCGAGTGTCGTTTCACCCCGAGCACGCCCACGCTGGTGCTGCCGTGGTTGTGGCTCTTCAACCCGGTGGTTTTGCTGCACTGCTCCTCTCTCTGCTGCTCCTCTCTGCTGCCCTTCCTCCTCCCAGCAGGGAAAACCTCGAATCAGCCGCTGCTTTGCTCTCTCCTGGCCCTCCACGACCTCTCCCCACCCGCTCCCGTCCCTCGGAGCTGTCAGAGCCTGCCTGGGATCAGCCCTGATCCCTCGTCTCTCCTGTCCCAACGCTGAACTTCCCAGCAAACGCCGTGGATTTCTCCTGAGCTGCCTCGAGGCTCTGGAGAAGCCCCCAGAACCTTCCATGGGCTTCTCTGACGGCTCCTGTCTCCCACCCCTTCCCCCGACACTGGGAAGGGGAAGACCCCGGTGAACTAACGTCATTCCCGTCATCGCTCTGCGTCCTGCTTGCTGCCCTCGCGGGGACAAGGTGGTGCTGGCAGATCCCAGGGATGTCCCACGCCGTGATCCAGGCAGCTTTTCCAGCCTGCACTTGCCTCCTGCTGCATCCCCAGCGTGGTCCGTGGCCAGCTGGCACGGGGGGCCTTGGGGGCTTTTCTCTCCCTGTTCAGAGGAAGCCCCCGCTATTCCTCCCTGAGCTGGGGATTCCATGGGGTCTGCTGGTGGATTCCTGACAGCAGAGGAAAGGATGGATGAAGGCGGCGAGCCCCGAGCCTGGCCCCCCGCCAGGCCACCTCGTCTGGGGGGTCAGGGCAGGATTTCTTGCCTGGCTGGTGGAAATATCGGTCATCTTCTGCGACCAGCAAAGCTGCTCCTTCTAACGAGAAAATCCTCTTAAAGCTGCAGGGAGAAATCAAACCTCGCAAAGCAGCTGGCTTTTCTTCCCCAGGGGAGGGCTGGGACGGCTCGGCTGTCCCTTGGGGAGGCTGCAGAGCTGTCTGTCCCGTGGCCACCAGCTGACAACCGCTCAGCCCCCAAGGAGCAGCACTGCTGGGCTCTGTCCCCATTTGATGGCCAGGCTCTGGGGACAACCCTTGGCGTGGCCAGAGGTCCCACGGAGCGGTGCCAAGGAGGGCACGGAGCTCTGTGAGGCTTCAGGGGGGCAAAGTGTCACCCCCAGCACCGAGAGATGCCAAATCTGGAGTGAAAGGGGAGGAGGTCCGACCCTTTCAACCTGTTTTCCACCCCTTTCCTTGCCCATCCTCTTCCTCCACCCTCTCCTGCCCTGCTGTCCATACATTACACACCAACAGCTCTTTGCCCACGCAGCACTTGGGAAGAGAAATCTGGATGCTGGCTGAGGAAGGATAGTGCCCCCTCCTCAGTGCCAGCCCAGGAAGGTGGCCACAGCCTGCTGGAACTGGGCATCACCCCCAGCCCACCCTCCCCTGGGCACAGGGGCAGCCCCAGCGCCCAGCTGAGCTGGAGAGACTTAGCCAGGGGTTAGAAGTGGGCGTCCACCCCAAGTTCCCGCCTTGCCCAGGTTCTCTGCTGTAAAATTTGGGCAATTCTACATCCCTGCTCCTTGGCAGGTCCCCTGGCAGAAGGTTTGCAGCGTGTTTGGCCCAGGGGGGTCCCTGGTTCGGCCCCAAAACGTGCTGTGCTGGCTCTGGAGCGCGATTACAAGTCATGGTCACATCTGTCCTCGGTTGCCATGGAGATTTTTCCTCTTCCCCATGCCCAGAGGAAAGCAGAGGATAATGAAAGTGATAGGGAGCTGCCACCAGAGCACTGTCACCGTGTCACCTCATGGCCCCTGTCCCCGGTGTCCTCGAGCAGGGGAGCTCAGTGTCCCCTCCAGGGCCCAGCTCCGGCTCCGGCTGACTCTGGAGGTGTTCAGTGGCTGTTCCTGTGCCGTGCTGGGTCAGTCCCTGTGGATGCAGACATGGAATGCTGGTGCTCAGGGCAGGTACAGCTGTGCCGTGACACCCCCGTGCTGCCGTGGGTGGTCGAGGTCTGGCTCAGACCCCGGGATTTGGGTTTCCTCTTTGGGGCCGAACTTTTCTCCCTTTCCCAAAAACCGAGCTGAGGGTCCAAGCTCCCTGACCAAGGCGCCTTTTCGCCTTTGATGTTTCAATTTCTGCCGTTTCAACCCCTTTCCCTTCAAGCTGCTGCGGCTGTGGGCCGTCCCCTCCTTCCACCTCCTGCCTCTCCGTGGGGAATGGGGGTGGCCACAGGTCTGGGTTTGCTGGGGGGGGATGAGGGATGAGGATTGCTCCGTCCTCTGAGCTTGCTGAGCACGTGTGAGCTTCACAGACCAATTCTCAGAGGAAATCAGGTGTGGACAGGCTCCAAGAAGGGACTGTCAGCTTCCTGATGTGCTCCAGATGGGAAGGGACGCACAGGCAGCGAAGGGTCCCTTTCTCAGACAATGAAATCCAGTTGCTGGCTGTGGCTTTGATTACAAACATCTCCCAGCACACAATATTTAACTGCTAATAAGCCCTCAGCACTCCCTGTGAAACTGGGTGTCCAGCTCCTCCCAGTTTCATCCCAGTTTGGGGCAGGATGGGGGAATTTTTTTAGGTTCTGTGATATTTCTCCTCTTCTAGATGTTTTTGTTGCTCCTCCTGCTCATTTCTGGAGTGCTCTAGCCTCTTCCCCGACCTCCCAGAAGGAGATTTCCAAGGGTTGAGGCAGCTGGGGCAGAGCAGGGACCCTGGGTTGGCTCCAGCACGGAAGGCAAAGCCCCTTTCCCTGCTCCATGCCTGTTTTCCTCATTTTATATTTGGGAAAGGAATAATACTGACTTCATTTAGAGGCTGCAGAATTATAGGTGCAAATCTGCTATTTTTAGCCCAGAATTGGCTGCTCAGGGGTGGGAATTCTGGGTGTGGCAGGCAGGAGACCCCACGGATTTCAGGAGGAAAGGGGGCTGGACGGTGGCAACGCAAACGGCGCTTCGAGGGAATGCAAAGGCTTCCTTCAGCTTTCCGGGGGGGATTTTGGAAGAAGACGGAGTGTGCCTGGAGGGGGGAGTGGAGAAGGCACGTCCCCAGGCCTGCGTGGGGCAGCCTGAGGCTGCGAGGGCTCGAGCGTGACTGGGAGCAGTATAAATGGAAACGGGGGCTGCGGGGCCAGCGTGGGCAAGGGCTGGGCACGGGGGGGACTGGCAGCCTGTGCCGAGGGGACAGATGTGTGTGGGATGGCTCCGTGTGAAGATGTATTAAAAATATGAGCAAGGCAGGCTCTGGAGCTTCAGATGCTCAGGATTTGCTTCAGAGGCTCCCGGGAGAGGCGGCGAGGGGAGGGCTGGGCTGAGCCCGGGGCACCACGGACTCTGCCCCTCTCCTGCCTCTGGGGTGGGTCGGCAGGGGTTGCACGAGGGTTGGACAGGGCCAAATTCCCATGTCCAGGGGCTGGATGTGTCCCCGCTGAGAGCTGGGGGGCTTTGGGCTGAGCTCACGC
This sequence comes from Cephalopterus ornatus, assembly GCA_013396775.1. Classification (NCBI taxonomy): domain Eukaryota; kingdom Metazoa; phylum Chordata; class Aves; order Passeriformes; family Cotingidae; genus Cephalopterus; species Cephalopterus ornatus. Next base: position 76,442 of record VZRE01006263.1, on the reverse strand, counting down.
AGGGCCTCAATAACCACAGCTAACGCGGGGGACGACCTCTGAGCGAGGTTCAGGGTGCCCAGGTGAGGCCCAGAGTGCCCAGGTGAGGCTCAGGGTGCCCAGGTGAGGCTCATACCAATGCTCCCATCTACAGCCTCTTCCAGGCACGGGGTTCCTCCCCTTGGGTGAGGCTGGTGGGTTTAAGGATGGGGCCCAGAGAAGCTGGGGCCCATGTTTTTGGGGGTGGGCAGGTTTGGAAGTGCCTGCTGTGAAGTTCCCTGTTACTGGGGGATGTGACTCCCCGGTGGAGTGGGTGGCAGAGTCAGACTGGTAAGAGGAAAACCCCTTTTTGCTGAGTGCTTAAAGTGGGAGCTCATTGCTGGGGGGGTTTGCTGAGACCAAGGGGAGGGATATCAGAGCTGATAAGAACATCCCATCAGCATCACAGTATCAAATTTTTGGGGCATTTTGGGGGGTGGGGGTTTGTTCTGGCCTGGGGAGGGGGAGGCTGTGGTGCTGACCCCCACCCGTCTGTGGGTGGTGTTTGAGGCCCAAATGTCACGTGCTCCCTGCTCCCCAAAACTTTCCTCACCTACTGGAGGTGGGAGCTGCCCTGGTCAGCTCAGGCTGCCCGGCAGGGGATGAGGATGAGGATGGTCTGGTTTGTGGGGATGGCTAATTAAAGGCGAGGAGCACCCAAGTCTCATCCTGTGGCGGCGCTTCAAAGGACTTTTTAAGGCGAGTAAGACAAAAAAGAGAACTATATGATGATAAATAATTAAGAGCTGAGGCTCAGCTTTCATGTTCCTCCTGTCCAGCCCAGCAGTGGAAGGACCTTGAGCCTCTTCTGTGGGACTGGGAGGGTTTGGGAGAGGGAGGTTGAGATGGTGACTGTGAAGTTGCCCCCGAGCTGGGGAGAACGCAGAAGGTTTAGGAGCCTCTCTGCTTCCCTTTCCCTCTTTTGCTGGGAAGGAAAATGCTGCAGGTCTCTGCAGTGGCGTGGGTGCTGAGGGTGTTTTGGAGCCCCATTCCCAGAGCTCTCCCGTGGGGCCGGGTGTTGGTTCTTTGCTGAAGTGCCAGTTCCTGGCATCATGCGGTTATATGTGATATCAGCTTTCCCTTCCAAATTAAATTCCTCTCTCTTGTGGCTGCAGGACCTTCCCTCTCCCTTCCCCTTCCACGAGAAGCCTCAGAAAAACAGAAACAAATAACCCGTGCTCGTGTTGGCTTTTCTCCAAGGAACCCTGGATGCTTTCAGGTCACTCCCGCGGGTTTGGGTGGGAGCTGGTCCGTGTGGGCTGCTGAGGGGAGCCCCTGGGGGCCACAACCCCCCCCATCCTGCCCTGCCAGCCCCTGGCAAGGCTGTCAGGGGTCCTGTGTCACTGGGGACTGGCCCCTCACGCATGTGTTCTTAATGGATTTTTGAAAACAGGAGGTTGCCTCGTGGTATCTCCCGTGGAAGGTTATTGGAAGGAGACCAGCAAAGGTCCATAACCCCTCTGCTGATGAGGATGAAGTGCTTGTTTAATACATTTTAGCTTTCAAATATTTCTCCTTAATGTGTTTTTGAGATGACTGGAGCTCTGAAGGGAATATGTAACTTGTTAGAAAATAGATGTGCCGATTAGGCGGCGTTTCAGCTCATTTAGAGACGTTTCACCGCCTCCCTTGGATCTGCTGTGATCAAACCCTGCCTCTCCGGGAGCTGCAGAGCTGGGGAGCTGTCAGTGCCATCACCCCCTGGTGCAGCCCCGTTCCAGGCCTGGCTTTGCTCCTGCTGGTGCTCACTGGTGGCACTGGGAAGTGTCCCAGCACCGCCGGCTTTGGCCCTTCCTGGCTGCTCAGTTTTGTGCCCACCCCAGACACCCCAAAATGTCTCCAGCCTGCTCCTTGGGGGCCGAGGCAGCTCCCACTGAGGGAGGGAGTGTTCTACACCTCTCTGCTTGGATTTCCCACCTGATGCTCCCCACAAATGAAGTCTCTCCCCGGGATCACGTCAGGCAGAGGTGTGGGACCTGCCACGGCAAAGCCCAGAGCTCGTGGGCAGGGCAGGATCTGCCCCATGCAGGTTATTTCCCTTGGCTGGGGATGTGGGGTGGCCCTGTGGGGTGTCCACGCTCCCCCCCCC